>WURT03091498.1:0-31125 GCA_009936505.3 Holothuria glaberrima | reverse complement strand
CGTGTTTTGGGTTTGTTGCAAGTGAAGTGTTTTGAGAATGTTTTACAAATGTTGCTCGTGTATACAGGCCTTAAGTTGCCATTTATCCACTCAGCAAGGACAAAAAGCAACAAGGACAAAGGACAACAAAGAAAAAGACCAACAAGGACAAATAAGTACATGCTTTTGTGTGCCCCACGAGACTTTTGTGATGAAAAATCTAGCCCATCAGTAAAAAATAAATAAAAACCGCGGCCTGTATCATAACACACAACAAGAATCAACAAAATACTGGTTAATTGATCACTTGTTAATTGTTAATCTTAGTGAGTACTTTTCCATGGGGGACTCGAACTCGGACCCTGTAACTAAGACTTGGACTTGAATACCAGATACTCGAACTCGGACTCGACAGGTGAGGACTCGGATTCGAAGGTAAAGACTCGATTATACAGCACTGGTCATTAAAGAAAATTCGGGATTTTATTGAAAAACCTGCATTCCTTGCCAAGAGAGAGAGAAAAGTCACGTAATCTGTCGGGGCGATAAGTGGCCGTCGGGGATTACATGCTTTATCGTACTCGTTAATGCTCCCCGACGAAATCTGAAAATTTTCCCGACCGATGGGGAAGGGGGAATGGCCTCGGGCATGTCTGAGAGAGAAGTGAATAATAACTGTCGAATTCTGACAAAAGTTCGCCATGCTACTCACATGCTTACACACGTAGGTGTAGCCTATACACACACCACAGCTCGAGTTGTTAGCTCGCAACACTTATTCTAACAGCAAATATTGCGCCTTATAGTATTATAAATTATTATATTTTGTTTGTAAATCGATTACCTTTCCCTCCTTTCAAACAGAAGTGACGCTTTGTCGCTATTAATGGTGCCTTTGTTTTCTATTGAAAACGCACACGTGCCACCAAGCAGTGCGGATCATGTTCAGAGTATGTAATGATTTAGACACGTTGTGTTGGTGATCGTAAATATTTCACAATTTGAGACACTCCAAAAACAGTGCCTAGAATATTGATTTTTGCAAGTGATTCGACAGCAGATGGGTGCTTTATATAACTAATTCATACCAATTCCAAACGGAGCAAGAGTTATTATAAAGTCGGCAGACCATAGCAGGTATCCCGACACTGTGCCCAGCATACGAGTAATCAATCGGCAATAAAATTTTACTACCTGTAAACGGTGATCCGGTATGACACTATACGAGATTTTTGACCAAAAATGATCCCATAAGACTTTTAATAATAAACGTATTTTGTTTTCTGTAAATTTTTCCTAGCTTTACAAAACAATTTGCGCGCTACGCGTGCTTTCTGTCTTCACGTACATTTTGCTTTAAAACCCATTTCAGATAATGTTGACTTTACAAAGTTAAGTTACACAATCAGGCTACTGTTCTTCCAAGTAAGTGTGATTCTGTAGAAGCACAAAATTGAATCGATGAAAAGTTCTATCCTCTTTGCCTTATCACCCCTATAGGGTGCCGGTACCCCCCCCCCCATATCAGAATTCCTGGCTACGGGCCTGTCCGTCGTGTCACATAGGGCCTCGTGAAAAAGGATCTATTTACTTACATTTTTTCAACTATTTCATTTCATCTTATCATATCACGCTTGGTGAGAAATACCCTTAAATCTTATCTGTATAGCTGCAGGCCTAGACCTCGGAAATTGTGCTGTTCTTGAGAAAGCTTCAAATTGATTACATGTTTACGAGAATTGTCGTTATTTATATTTAGCCTATCCCACATTTTCACACAAATCTCTACTAATGTGAGTGCAGGAAAAAGGCACTGGAGCCTGGAGAAAATGAAAACGCAGCTCCAGTTTGCATCTAAGTCCAGGGTAGCGTTAAGTGAGGGAGCCCAAGAGCCGACATCTTCTCAAAAGTGTGAGTGTGTGGGGAGGGGTTTGACCCAAACTAATTCAAGTCCGAATGGCGCCCTAGCAAAGAGGGATATGGGACTTCGTTGAGGACCCTGAAAATTTGGATTCCTGTAATCTCAGGCATTTTCTCACGACTGTTATTCATTAAATGGCTGTTTATAACATTTTCTTGTGCGATTTCATTAAACCAGCTACATTGTAAGCTATGGAATCAAACTTCACGTGTCGACTGGTTTCCCTTGGGTTCTGGAAAAAGTGTGAGGACAAACGATATGATACCCCCCTTCACTTTCAAAAGCGGGGGGGGGGGGAGAATGTCTCCTGTCTTCCACCTGTTGACGCCCATGGCTCACTAGGGGAAGGCTGGCTCCTTGTCTGTGAAATTTTCCAATATCCTGAGGTACCCTTGATGGGTACGATAAAGTATGTAATCCCCCGACGACGAACAGTCGCCCCCAACGAAAGAAGACAGATTCTTCAATGGATCCCCCAAATTCCCCCATACAAAAACCCAAGTTTGCTTTCGAGATACTTCCGGTAACATGCTAACTTTGTCTCAGCTTCGGGTTGCTGCCCCGTCATCGGGGAGGGTAGCTTCCTTCAAACCCAACAAAAATTCTCAGTTTCGGAGTATATGGCAGGTGACGAATTATGACAAGGAGCCATATGCCGGGCATGCCCAATTATCTATGAGGTACAGTCTGTTCAACGAGATGAAATAATGAATCGACAAAACACGTCATCAAATTTTTCTCGTCTCATGTGTTCAATAACCTCAGTAAGAAGACAGTTATCGACGTGTTGCTAAGAAACTGGGACTACTAATGACATCAGCCGCCTAAAAGTCAGACCTTTTCGTAACTTATGGAGAAACCAAGTTTGGACCGGGGAATGTTGCAGGCGTTCACCTCCCCAACTTTTCTTAACCAAGTTCTCTCTCTGAGATTAAAGACGCCCCGTTCATACTCATAAAAGGCGTGCATAGCCCGCCGAAACCGTCTGCTGTCTGTTGAGTTGATCAAACCAAACCAAACCGAAAACGGTCATTCAATTGATGTAAATTTAATGCTTTTTTTCCAACTAGGAACTATTACCATCCCCACTGAACAAATGTCCCAAAACCGTATGGGTTATAGCAGGGGTGGGGACTCATTTTCCTTCGAAGAGCCATTCATATAGTCATAATACCACTAACTGGTCAACTGCGCAGTATTCGGCTATAGGACGAACGATGCTATCCCCCGTTATGCCCCAAACTTCCCACTGCGGGTCCTGGTTGAGAACAGTGGAAAGACCTAGATAAATTAAAGACCATGAGCGCCGAGGCCTAGGAAGCTATGGGATATGTACAAACTGTGGACATTTGAAAGAAGCATTTATCACAAATGTCTTTAAAAGGCGTTGCCACGCTAAACAGACCACAAATGTCACAATTTGATTATGTCTTTTAAGTTAATATACATACATAATATAAAGTAATACTAAACAAGCGTGTATGAAAAGTAGGCACGAAGCCCGTCGAAAAATAGCTTTATAAAGGAATTTTAGTTTCCCTTCACTTAACGCTACGAAGTAGTACATCTTTTTAAATGTCAGCCCATCCATGGGAGGGCAAGCAGTACTCACTCCCCTGGAATGAGGGCCGAACTAAGTGTGTGGGGGGCCCGGGGTACGTAATTGTGTGAGGGGCCCTGTAGTACAGCTTAGGAACACTTGACACAGTACCGGAACACCCAAGGTATATATTATTCCCAAACGGACAGTTCTTTTTTATACAAACACATTTTTTATTCACGCCAGCGTGACTGGATGGATTCCTTCCGGCGAGGAATGAATATTTTACAGTTTTGCCCTCATAAAGCGATAACTGATAGTAAAGTCATCATAAGAAACAGAACTTCGATCAAACAATCTCTATATATTGCGCCTTCTCTCGAGGTCAGTCTTGAACATAAGTCAATCATCAGTACAGTTCAGTCCGTGATGCATTCAATAATTTAGGTGGATTCCTCTTCAAACATCGACATTCCATACAACCATAAGTAGCCCATGATGCTCCATTGTGTGACATACTCGTGAAAAGCAGCAAAATAGCAGCTAAGAGAAATGAGGCTAACTTGGCTAATACCCATTTTATGAGTTTACTTCCATGAAAAATCAATCCCCACTGCCTCACTCCATTTTACAAAGTTCCCGTTCCCGCAGTAGCGTGCGTAGTGCCCCCACCTCAGAGTTCAGTCGAGGGAAATTGGGAAGATTTAAGGAAATCATACAATTAAAACCAAAATGAGGTCAGTTAAGGGTTTGAGGATCAGTCGGGGGGGGGGGGTAGTAGAACTTGGTGGATCTCGTCACGGTAATCCTGCGCGTGATACTGCCCATATGCGTGGACTATTTTTTCCATTCTTGAACCCCCGTGAAACATTGATGAATCTACAGTAGACTGAATGACATAATTGGCAGCCTAGTTAAGTTACTGATCACTTGGCGTTAAATGTCTGTATTTTTTCCGCACTTTTAGTCAGGTGGCTTAGCAACAATTTTTTAGGAATAACGCTACCAGCCGGACAAAAGTACCAAATTTGGCATGGACTGAGTTTCTTTACGACCTATCTATTGATTTTATCCGTGGAACTCACTTGATCGGCTCCGATTTTCCAAGATGGCGGCCAAAATCCAAGATGGCCGCCAGAAAAAAAGGAAATGTCATATATCTCCCTGTAAAAATCCGAGATGAACAAATGACAGGTCAATTCAAGTGTTTCCGGGGTCATTGAAACAGCTGCTGGTCATGGCATGTTGCTCGTGTAACCCACTTCCAAGCTAGCGGCCAGAATCCAAGATGGCCGCCTAGAAAAAGGGCAGTCTCATACTAGGCCATGGGTCAGAGGCACTTCACGGATACCCACCCCCTCACAACTCTCCGACCCGAAACTTTTTGGAAACTTTAGGGTCCCTTAAACACGAAATCAAGAGGTAACAGTAAAAATATTGGGTCTCACTTATTCGAAATGGCAACTAAACACAAAATGGCGGCAAAATTATGAATATTTTGTATTAAATAATAATAAAAAAATATTCTTAAAAAATAGTTTTGAGACATCAACTCTTCAAATTTTGTCATGTTTTATGACAATAATTCCAAAAATTAATGTTTGGGACTGTATTGGTGAGATTCAGGTTAACCAAGATAGCGGAAACAACAAAATGGCCGCCATTATAACAATCACAATGTATACAAATAATATGAGAAATAATCATTAAAAATACTTTTGATACAGTTACTCTTAATATTTGGCCATATTTTGTGACAAATAATCCCAAATGATTTTTAAAAGTACTTCTTTTGGATTCAGGTCAACCAATATGGTGGAAAAAGCAAAATGGCCGCCAATGCAACAATTATGTCAAGATATTTTAATAACAGGAAAAATAATCATTAAAACTACTTTTGACACAGGTAGACCTAATTTGTGCCCATATTATATTGTATATATTCTAAAAGTATTTTCTGGACATTTCTTGCAACATCCGGGTCAACCAAGATGGCGGAAATAGCAAAATGGTTGCTGGTATGAAAATTGAAATAAATTATAATTATAGGGAAAATAATCCTTAAAAAATATATTTGTGACAGGTTCTCTTTATATTTGGCCCTATTTTGAACCATATGTATCAAACATATTTCTCAAAACATTTTTTGTTGGAATTCAGGTTAACCAAGATGGCGGAAATAGCAAAATGTAATTATCATATATATATTATGATAATTACAAGGGAGGCCATTTTGCTATTTCCGCCATCTTGGTTGACCCAGATGTTGCAAGAAGTGTAAAGGAAAAATACTTTTAGAATATATACAATAAAATATTGGCACAGATTAGGTCTACCTGTGTCAAAAGTAGTTTTAATTATTATTTTACCTATTATAATATATTTACATAATTGTTGCATTAGCGGCCGTTTTGCTTTTTCCGCCATATTGGTTGACCTGAATCCAAAAGAAGTAGTTTGAAAAATCATTTGGGATTATTTGTCACAAAATATGGCCAAATATTAAGAGCAACTGTATCAAAAGTATTTTTAATGATTATTTCTCATATTATTTGTATACACTGTGATTGTTATATTGACGGCCATTTTGTTGTTTCCGCCATCTTGGTTAGTTTGGGGTCCCGCATTAAATATCAGAAATGTTTCTTTGATTTTTATGTATACTGTGCTGTAAAGATATTTAGAGTTTTTAATCGAAACATATTTTTATGATTATTTTCTGAGATTTTTCTGCATTTTTTTTTTTTTTTGCGGGAACTTTTACTGTATTGTTTTTACTTTTTCGGTGCTTTTCCACCATTTTAGCTGTCAAGTACTCTTGTGCCAAGGATTGTACAGGTCAGTTATTATAAAACTTAACATCATTATGATTTGGAATTTGCAATGTTTTTACACATTTTTTGGATATATATCATTCAGTCTGACGGCCATCGTGAATTTTGGCCGCCATCTTGGAAGTGGGTTACCAGAGCAACATGTCATGACCAGCTTCTGTTTCAGTGACCCAGGAAACACCTAAATTGGCTCCTCATTTGTTCATCTCCGATTTTTACAGGCAGATAAGTGACATTTCCTATTTTTGGCGGTCATTTTGGATTTTGGCCGCCATCTTGGAAAATCTTAGCCGATCAAGTGGGTTCCACGAATAAAATCAATAGATAGGTCGTAAAGTAACTCCATGCCAAATTTGGTACTTTTGTCCGGCTGGTACCGTTAAATGTGCTAAGCCACCTGACTATTTCATGCTTGAAAATTCAGAGAGGATTTCAGATCCCCAGATCTGTACACGACGCAATTTGAATGTTCCTTACCGTGATATTATTGCGAAGAATCCAGTCATGAAACAGTTGTTGGTACGGTGCTTTGGTGGACAGCTGTGATTCGTAGTTCTGATCGTATCAGTAACGTGGTCAGAAAACAATAGCAGTTTAGGTTTAAAGTAGAAAGCTAATAGCTAGTGATCATCGAAATATTCCTGTTGCCTGGTTCGAATCCTGGGTCCGGTAGGCCGTATGGTAGTCAGCGCAACAGCATGGGAAACGCATCACTTCAACGTTACATGCTAAGAATTTAGAAATAAAGGTTATGGATCATGAAATTACGACGGTTTTGTAAATTTAGGATACTCTAAATGTGGGGCCCCAAAAATGTAGGGGCCCGGGGCAAGTCCCCCTGTTGCCCCGCTTTTAACACACTAGTGCCTGAAATGAGCTCCCTGCTTGAACTAAAAGAGGTTCTGTGGATTTTTTCCTCCGTGAGTTTACTGAGTTTCCAACAGGGCAGGAAATAAGCGGGGGTGACGGGCGATTCACCCCCACATTTCTAAAATTCGCCCTCTTACAAAAAAAAAAAAAAAAAAAAAAAACACGCCGGCGAAGATATAACACCGTGAACACAAAAATCGCCCCTTCAAGGCTCCATGCAGACAAGGAATGCCCCCCCCCCAATAACGTGAGGTTTAATGAGCTCTGCAACTGTTCTTCCAACAATTAGCCTGAAAAAAATTGAAAAATATGAAATTTGATGCTGAAATACCATATATCACAACGATATTGAATTTTTACCTGGAACATAGTACGTGTGCGTGTAGTGTACTTATAGTGTATAACACGTATCATACCATATGTATTATATACCTGAGTGCATTGACTTCAGTATTTGAAAAGAGCCCCCGTGCATGCCAAGAGAGCCCCGTGGATGATTTCACGGGGGGCTTTTACATCTGAAATAGACCCCGTGACTGTAAGATAAAACAATTTCTGCCCTGGTTTCCAAGTAGTGGAAGATGTGTCACAATCACCACTTCCGTCCAATTCTTATCACTTAAAGGGAACATGCAGCCCCCAATCAGATAATATGTCCCCGTTACTCTAGTTCATGAATGGCCTACTTTGATCATGTGAAAATATTTTTTAGAGAATTGTGAAATTCAAGGAGAATTTCTCCTTGCTTTACCTATTGTTCATAGTGTAATAGTTATGTTCAAAACATCTTCAGAGATGCTTGTAATGCAATAAGAGGAGGTTTGCAAGTTTGCTGATTTTTCAAAGCAAATTTAGGGGCAACTACCTATTGCTTTTATCTTTAGTGTAATTCTAAAATTATATTTGTCAATTGCCTCACGGGCAGGATCAAATGGTGCTAGGGGCCAGTATTCGGGGCCTTACGGGCCCCCGGGTCGGCCGGAGGTTCCCTACACTTGGGCTATAATCAGTGGCGTAGTCAGGATCTTTTCAGTGGGGGGGGGGGTCGCTGGGGCTTGACCATTTCATGGAAGGCGCCTTGTCAATATCAGTGTCGTAGCCAGATTTCTCCCACGGGGGATGCAGTATGTGTGATCGCTGGCCTGGGGAAGGGGTCTAAGGGGAGGTGTGTGGCCCTCCCCTTTGGAATTTTTGGAAAAATCAGGTGTACTTACATACAATCTAGTGTCAACATATGCTACCATTTGAAGTAAATTTGTGTTAAAAAATCTATGATTTTTAAGATCTAAAAAAAAAATCGTCATCAGTGAGGGGGCATGGCCCAATGGCCCCCTAAATACGCCACTGGTTACTATCTAAGCGGAACGCCACCATTAGCTGGAGCGCAGCGTACCCGGAAATTTTAGCTGAAGGGCTTCCTAGATCGCCAAAAATGACACTTCCTTGGGATTGCAAGTTACTCTAAAGTTTTCTGAACATCCTTTATTTTGAGATCTCATGTCTTGACATGGGCATGAAATAATTTATTGTAATAAAAAAATCTGGTAAGTTACTTTGAAATTATAACATATATTTTGTGAGTTTGGTGCGGGCATTGACACTTTTCGGCAAATCTGCACAGTGGCGCCGAGTAGAGGTTGTTGATTGGGGCACTATAGAAGATAATTCTGTAAGCCCACCCCAGATACACCCAGAAAGCCGGTGCAAAATGTGCACATTCGCATCGGGGTAGTTTTAACCAGGAGCGAATCTTTTCTTTGTCACCTTGTGCAGGTGATGTTCTGAGGGAGGGGTCTAAGGGGAGGGTGTTCCCCTTTAAGAAATTTTTGTTCATTTAAGATTGCTTAGACGTAAAATGGTGCGATCTTTGATCAATTTTCAAACTGATCATATAATGGATATCTTTCGTAATTTTACTTTTGATTGACTGTAAAGGAAAGGTGTGTTGTCTAAGAGGAGGAAATTTTTTTTGTTAAGGTAAGGTAACTTAGATGCAAAATGTCAAATCTTTCAATTAATTACATGCTTAGAAATTATCATTATTTTGTGATATTTTGGCTGTGGCACGGCCCTCTTTGTAAAAAATGTGTGACCGTGACAAATACATGCTACGAATGTTACCGTGTATGCTACTTGTTCTGTTACATTGCTCTAAGATTCTGAACTGATGCAGGGTCCCCGCAGAGGTCGTAGATGCAGGGAGGTGACATTAGATATCTAATATCTAATATCTAATATCATGACATCTTATATCACCTCCCTGGTAGATGTACTTTGTCGTAAACGAGCCGACTGGTCACAATAATGTATTATTGAAACAATAATATTTATAAGGTATGGAGTACATGTAATGTGACAAATGCGCTCGAAGTGCGCCGAAATTTTGCCATTTCTCATTAGTGGTCATCATGGGGATTCGAGACGATTCAGACCAATGATACATTTTTCCCAGATGATGTATTTTTTTTGGACACTCAAAATCCCAGTGGGGAGGGGGTGAGTGGGAGGGCGACAGGCTTTCATGAGGGCTGTCTCCCCCACGCCCCTGTAGCTAAGACAGTGGTTATAGTCTCTCAGTACCGGAGTGAACGCTATTATTGAAAAGTCCACGTAA
The DNA here is from genome assembly GCA_009936505.3 of Holothuria glaberrima. Classification (NCBI taxonomy): domain Eukaryota; kingdom Metazoa; phylum Echinodermata; class Holothuroidea; order Aspidochirotida; family Holothuriidae; genus Holothuria; species Holothuria glaberrima. The sequence goes on along the minus strand of WURT03091498.1, from coordinate 21,367 downwards.
AGCCCATGTAAATCCTGACTATTTCTCAGTATAGTAAAGGTATGTACTTTTTTAATTTGCATAGCATGGAGGAGATCTATAAAGGGCTTTTATTTGATCCATGATAGCTTGCTTCGGGTTTTCTCGGGCAAGTTGGTCGCGGTTTAGCCTGCGTAGCGCCTCGTTGGTTTTTCGAAGCGATGAGCTGACCGAAAAAACTTTGTCCTCTCCGCGGGGTACTAGTCGCGGGTGGTCTGGAGCTTCTTAGGTTTGGGTGGTTTAGATAACGACGCCAGTTTATTCACGGGTTGTCTGAGTAAAATGCTGGGTTACGGGCAGTACTGTCATGGTTGTGCCCAAACTGATGACAACTGGGCTGTTTGGGTACCAGTAAACAGACCAACGCACACAGCATACTCGTTACTTTAAAAGCAATGTCTTCACATTGCTTGGATAATGATTACTTGTGCAGATCAGTGAAAGTGAGTGAAGTGTAGTCCATTCTATTGACAGGTCAGTATTGAATTTGGAGTAACATTAAAGGCAATAGGCAGTCGCTCCAAACTTGGCTTTGAAAAATCAGCAAACTCTTGCAAATCTCCTCTTATTTCATTCCAAGCACCTCTAAAGACGTTTCTCGATAACAACAACTTTGGCACTGGTACCGCATTTCTTGTTTATTAATGGTTTATTAAAGACTTAAGAAATGATAGTTGATTTCCGTACAGATCAGAATCATGATCCTATTACTATTGATGCCATTGAGGTTGTGTCTGATTTTCAAATATCTTGGACTTACCTTCAGTCATACACTTATTTGGGATACTCAAATTAGTTCGAACATGTTAAGTTAGCAAAAGCCAACCAGAGGCTTTACTGAATGAGGAAATTTGCTGGTTTTGGTCTGGTTTTTGACAAACAACTTTGGCTTTTTCAGACAATGTTTTTTTTTTTCTTCCACCGTTTATTGTGCTCCAGTGTAGTTATCTTCCTGTTTCGATGGCCAATTAGAACTCATGAATAAGTATTTTAGGAAGTACACTCCAATTTATCGTGACTATATTGATCATGTTTGCTCCCAGTATGCGTCTGGCATGGTTTGTGATCCTCAGTGTTCATCCTCTGCACATGTTATTCCAAGACAAGAGATTTTACACCCTGCCGCGTATGCGGACAGAACTTTTTAGGAATTCATTTTTACCCAGAAGTATTAAGCTTTTAAATTTTAATACTCAAAAATGATTTTTTTATCCACTCTTATAACAACTCATTTTTAGGCTTTTAAATTGTATACATTATTATTCTATTATGTATTTTGTATTTTATATTTTTAGATTTTTTATGAAGCCTACTCTTAAACGAGATGCTTGTTATCCATTTTATTACATTGCCATTTTATGAACACTATGAATAAATTTGAACTTGAACATAACTATTACAAACAATAGGTAAAGCAAGGAGAAATTCTCCTTCAATTTCACAATTCACCAACAAAAATACTGTCACATGATCAAAATAGGCCATTCATGAACTAGAGTGACGGGGCGGGTGACTGCATTTTATCTCGCAGATTTCATCGGAACCGCTTTTTCGCCTCCCCTGGTAGGTATACTCTTTGTTTGAACTCTCTGCTCACGTCAAAACGGTAGCATGCATGTACGTACGTTCCCACCTAATCACGCACAATATTTAGTACAGTATAGATATCGTGTACTCTAGCCTAGTCTAGTCTGTACCCACCGCGAGTGCAGCAATACTACTGCATGTACTATCACAACAACACTCTAATTAGACACAACGATGCCGCACAGGAATGAAGACATGGCGGATCATCTAACGAAAGAAGAAGAAACAGTAAGTTGCGTACTGTTGTTTTCAACAGTGGTGATCATGGGTTGGTTAAATCTTTTGCAGTGTGTTAGTATCAGTCGTAGCTTCATTGAAATATCACCAGTCGTTTTGCCGCAGAGTTACTATTATTTTTGCATAACACTAACGTTAGACCTGTCACCTAGCCTAAGCTAGTTCCGTGGTGGGAATGTTCTTGTATGTTTACACTGTTGGTACTGGATGGTTCCCCATGTGTTATGTAGCTGTCTGTATGTGAATTGTGCAGGCCGTATGTGTATTGTACAGGTAATAATTTATCATCTCAATGTTGTCAGGGAAGAAAGCTAAATGTTGTCAGTTGCAAAGACTAAGACAGACATGTATATGCCTCAAAATGATGAAGCATATAGGCCAATGAATGAGAATGTTTTCCTACATTGACAGTTTCTGCCAAGTCAAAAAAAATTTTCGTAAAGAAATAAGGGCTTACTACTGTATAGTAGGGAATTCTCACGGGGGCATAATTTTCGTGACCAAGTAACTAATTGCGAATTTCAGACCGTGAAAATACTTCCATTACTCTGTACAAGACTATGCTGGTTGATGCAATAGCAAATTCTTCACACCACAAATATGTGTACAAGGTACAGAAACGTGAAAATTAGACTCACAGAGATTTCCCGCTATGCAGTATCCAAAGTCGGTGTATCACATCATTCCTAATCCCTACTAGACCTAGGCCTATTAAGGACTGGTGTCTTTCATCTTTAAAATAATGCCTACAGCAATAGTAAATGTGTTAGTTTTTTCCAACACAACTTGGAGAGGAAACTAGGCTAATGTTTTTAGGGGAGACAACTAATGTTTCACAGGGAGGAACCTAAGGTTCAGAAACTAACAGAAACACCCATCCGTTTGAAGGGTGAGCTGTCAGAAGCCTTCTTAGCTTTAAAACTATATCATTATCACAAGCCATTTAGATAAAAGTTCTTCCATGACTGTAGTAAAATCAGATTCTATTGGGGACCACTTTGTTTTGGTTTGGTAATTTTTTTGTATCTAATGGTTTGGACTTCAGGACATTGGGGGAGACCCCTAGAAGTCATCCCTTATAAACTTGCCCCATACAAAGTCACCCCCTTACAAAATTTTCCCTGAGCAGACAAATTTACTCCTCAATAAAATTGCACCTTCAGAAAGTGCCCTTATAAAGTCGCCCCTAACAACAACAAAGTTGTCCCCCAGTAGTATCACACTGAAAAAAGAAGTTGGAAGTATTACCACTAACAATTCTTACAGGGACTGGAAACTTGTCACTATGTAAAGTTGATGATTGTAGGCAATAAATTAGGACTAAATAAGTTTAAGATACATGATTTGAGCCCAATGAGCAACCTGTGTATGCCAATACATGTACAGTAAGTCAGTCACATTGCAAAAATAAAGTTAATCTGTAAGACTAGATGGCAAAACAGATCTGTCCTGCTTGTGGTGAGACCAATAAAAAACTTTCCTATTTTGCCCCTCATCCAACATCACTCCCATTTTCAACATAAATGCAGGCCTATTTTTCAACAAGATGGCAAACTTTTACTTCCCAGCAATGGCAGGCCTCATATTAACTGCAGCAGATGCAGTGTGTGTATTTAGGTAACCCAGTGGCATACATAGCATGCATAGCCACTTTTACAGTAAATTGCGTTTATTTCTTCCCACTTGTCTGTTTTTCACTCAGTGGGAGTGAACATCACTAGGCCCTTATGTTAGCTCTCACTATCATTAAAATGAAAGGGTTTCTTGTGAAACCAGCCTCTGCAGCTGAAGAAATTGGCAGTTTTATACTCAACTTAAGGGAAAGACTTAAAGTCAAGGGGTGATTTTGTTAGGAGTGACTTTGGGGGCAAATTTGTGCAGCTTTGTGAAGGGGTGAGTTCGTTTGCTAAGGGGAATCAGGGGGCAGTTGCTAGAGTAAGTTAGATGGGGTTTTACGCCTCAACTTGTAACCTATTGGTTTAATCTAGTTGCGCCCACTGCCTTTTTTCCAGTTGTGGAGCACTGGATTGTTTCCCTTACTCCATTGCTTATGCGGAGCATCATGCACAACTGCAGTACAGTAGGTCCCATTTTTAAAGTCTTTGGTTTGGCTTGACCTGGGAGCGAACCAGGGTCTCCCGCATGAGAGGCGGATGCTCTATCACTAGACCAAACACGCAGTCTGGCAGTTACTAGAGGGCAACTTTGAAGGGGAGGTGTAACCTTGGGGTGACTTAGGGGAACTTGACTGGCAAACCCAGTGGGACCTTTCCTTAGTCCTCCTTTGCCCTTTTATCTTGTTAAATGGTATGTTATAACAGCTTACATAGGCATTAATTTGTAGGGTTGTGTACCATTGATAATAATAAGGCCCCTTTATATGCTAAGTTAATTTTATATTAAAGCAGTCACTATTCATGGTACCAATGTTGAGCCAGTGAGAAGCAGAGAATCTAACATTTCTTACAACAAATTCCACTATTTTGAAACAGGACCTTTTCCAGATCAAAATTGCCTACAGTATTCCTGACCTGTAGACCTTTTTGTCCATATTATGAAAACAGGTAATCACATTGGCTAGTCCTGCACAGTAGAACAACCCACATAATTAGTGAATGAACCCTGCCACAAAGTAGGCCAAGTGCCAGACAATGTTTCATGGACACTTCATGTTGCTTCAATGATTGTAAAGTATGGAGAGATCATTGTTGCTCATAAAGGTATAAATTAGCTTTTCAGTATAGAAAGTCAAGATAAAAGGCTAACCTACTTTTTTGAAACAGGTACAGTATATGTAAATTTAAGATTGCGTCAGTCTTGTTTACTGCAATTTTTTAAAGTTGGCCACCATATAAATACAACCATACATTCCTCTCCTGATCTCTCTCTAATTCTTACAGTAAATTCAGCCCAAAGCATACTCTGTTCCTAACCCCTTATTAGACTTTTATGTGAACTCATTCTAAATGAAGACTTTTCTACAATGTTAAATTGTTTGACTTCCATATGGTCTAAAGGCTACTGTTAGAAATCATATTGTTTAAATATACTACAGTTCATATTGCTGACAGACTTGATGGATGACTGTAGGTTCTGTATTAGCTCACTGAAATTCAAAGTAAAGTCAAAATGTTTTTGATACAGTACCTTTTAAATTATTTGTCTTATCTGGTAGTAATTTGACAAACTATGTAGCCAGTATTTAATTTTCAGCTTAAATTATGTGATCTGAAAGGATTTGATAAGCCATATGAGCCAGTATTTAATATTCAGTTTAAGATTTCACAAAAGTTCATTATAGTACAAGGTGTTCAAATATTGTCAATTTAGATAGAAAGACATTGCACATAGATATATTTCAGAATACACCAGGCCTGCCTACATAGTATTGTGGTCTTTCCTTTTAAGAAGAAGTGATTCTAGACAAATGTTATTGGATAGGCCAGAAGAAAAAACAAAAAAGCAAGAAAAAAAGAAAAAAAAAACAACGTTTACCTATGAATTGGATCTGGAAATGTGTGTAAAGTCATGAATTTTATACTTTGAAAAGGGTCAGAACCATGTTCATAAGTTTTCATGTAAAATACCAATGATAAAGCCCTTTGTGTAGACATCAAAATGCTGACTTGAGACTTTTCATTCTGGAATTTTAATTTGTGTTATTTAGTTTATTTAGTTGTTGACATTTTAAATCCATCAAGGGTAATTTTTACCTTTTTTACATGTTTTGAAAATTAAGTACAGTACTCTGACAGTATATGCCTCAATTGTCATCTGAATGTAAAACTGTTGAAAGTGGCTTTAAAAATTAAATCTGTGTTGAAAATATGACAGTCAATGTAATTAATTGTCAGTCACTATTCATGTACCTGTTTGATGGCCTCAGTTAGGGCCATGAATAATTAAGAAGACTTTTACGGACATACATTTTATGTCTCTTAAGTACAGTAGCTGTTACAAATGCAGGAGAAACATATATCATGAGTTTCAAATGTGTGAAACTTTGTAGCAGGGATTCTCTCAAGTGTTTGGGGCTGCAGGCTACTTTCACCTCAGTCTCTGCTTTAAATTTATTTAGGAGCTACATCTTTTTTCAATGGCTCTGCTGTAGTTCTTACAAAATTTTGGGTTTTTGGTACCTTTCAGGGGGCCAGTTTTGTGGACATTGCTGCCATTTTGTTAAACAGGGTTTGGCAGGCTACTCTACTCTTTGTCAGAGTCAGGACTCATGGGCATTCTAAATACCGTTCTGTCATAATTGCACAAAAATCATGTATATATTGAAGAAAACAGTTTTCTATTTCTCAAATTATAATGAAGTATTAAAGGTCATAAGCAGTTGCCCCAAACTTATTTTGAAACAATAGCCAAATGTCACAAATCTGTTATTTCTCTTCCAAGTATCTTTCATGATATTTTAAGGACATAAATATGTATTGCATATTCAAGGTAAACCAAGCAGTTGCTCCTTGTAAATTTTACAGTTGATTGAGAAAAACTGAACACTGTCACATGATTCTCAAGAGCCATTCGGGAATTACCCTCTTTGACCCAGCTAGGACTCAGTGGGCAATCTTGTATATAAATAAATCCATGTCCCCCAAATGGCATAACTTAAAACCAAGTACCGTAGGGTCAGGCGCGGTTCTAGACCGAGGATTTTGGAGGGGGGGCTTAGGGGGCTTAAAACTGAAGAGTAAAATTTTCTCCCAAGGGGGGGGCATGCAGAATGTGTGATAGCCAGCCTGGGGGAGGGGTCTAAGGGGAGGGAGTATCCCCCTCCCCTTTGAAATTTTTTGAAAAATTAGGTGTCCTTACATGCAATCTGGTGCCACATATGCTTCCTTTTGAAATATATAAAATTTGTTTTACAAAATTTGCATATTTTTAGGAAGTAAAAAACTTGGCATCAGTGAGGGAGTCATGGGGAGACAATCCCTCCCCTTTGAAAATTTTTGAAAAATTAGGTGTCGTTATCAGCAATCTGGTGCCACATATGCTACTTTTGAAGTAAAAATTGTGTTAAAAAATTACGTATTTCCAGGATCTAAAAAAAAAAATTGGACTTCGTGAGGGGGATGGCCCAGTGCCCCCTCCCTGCGTACCCCACTGTACGGGCATATATTTTTTTATTCGGAAGAATGTAGCTAGCATTACTGAGAGATACGAGCAACCGGACCTGCTCACATTGGTGGGAGTAACAATCCGGCCTGTAGATTTGACTCAGTAAAAAGGACTGCCAGTATAACTTGACAAGATCAGCAATGAAATGACTCGTTTTTAACTTCCAGCAGATGATTAATCCATTAACTTGATTTACATGTACATACTATCATAGACGTTACCTATCTGACCCAAATTTCCATGTTATGAAATCATAAACCTATGTGATTTTTGGACTCAGACGACAGTTTCCCTTGACAAACTCATCCATGTAGGGAATGGCGTCGAACGTAAGAATGCAGCTGGGTAAGTTAGTCGGCGCTTGCACTGTGCCTACGTACTGTAATACAGTTCTAAGGCGAAACATGGCTGGCGTACTACATGCAGTCAAAACAATGGTGTACCGTGTACCTACGTGGATGTGGGATATAAGAAACTTGATCACATGCCTATCTGGATGACACATTTGAGAAACTAAATCCACTGGACCAAGATCTGCATAAATGTATTGGGCAATTTTGTTTTTCTCAATATACACCTAGTCCCCCCCCCCCATAAAACTGTGCCTGAGTAGGGTCAGTGATCATTAGGGTAGTATGAGTTGTAGCTTTGTTCACATTCATTTGCAGGGGTAGTGGGAGCATGCTTTCACATATCAGCCATCTGTTTTTTTTTTTTTTTTTCATGTTCCTAGTTAAAATAGTTAGCAAAAAGTTATCATGAACAAACAAAATTTATCTTAGAGAAATATAAAGGGAACATGGAAATTTTATGTTTTAGCAGCACTTTCAAGAACACTTTATGGCATATTACCATAAGTATCAGTTTGCTACTCTACACAGTTACTGTGACCTGTTTAATATGACGTCATCCTGGCTCATTTTAGTGAAGGTACAGTATAGATTAATACCACTACTGTATGCAATACAAGTCTTCAAATACTGAAATCAAAATAAATTTCTTAAATGCAACAAATAGCATCACACTCTTGGATGCATACCACAAGGTCAAACCGATTGACATCTTTAACCTGTTGTTTGTACTGGCAAGGAGTAGTTCATATTGTAAGATTCTACTGGATTTGCAAAAGTTCATGAAAAGTTCATCCCATCAAGTCTGTGTAGTCAAGATTTGTGGCTGCTGATAAATGTAACCTTCTCCTGGATGGGAGTTGAGCTCCTCATGTTTGCAGTCCCCTTGAATCTGGTTGAGCCTTGTAGGCTGTAACAAACCAAGACGGATCTTTAAATAGTTTCTTTTTCAAGTATAAGTGTACAGTATTCCTGATATCCATTTCTCGTCCCTGAGTTCCACACACAGCCATACATTATCCACCACTACAAAATTATGTCTCCTTGCCTAACTGTGAGCCTATTTGTTTACTAACTGCACACAATTTAAATTAACCACTTAAACCCAACTCAATCCATCAAGTTCCAACAAACCACTTAACAGTCTTCCGAAACCTCATTTCTGTGCACCTACCTACTGAAACCTGCCTTGTAATGTCTATTGCACCAATTGCTGCTATTGCTATTTCTGCCATCTTGGTTGACCCAGATATTGCAAGAAATGTCCAGAGAATTACTTTTAAAATATATACAATATAATATGGGCACAGATTAGGTCTACCTGTGTCAAAAGTAGTTTTAATGATTATTTTTCCTGTTATTAAAATATCTTGACATAATTGTTGCATTGGTGGCCATTTTGCTTTTTTCCACCATATTGGTTGACCTGAATCCAAAAGAAGTACTTTAAAAAATCATTTGGGATTATTTGTCACAAAATATGGCCAAATATTAAGAGCAACTATATCAAAAGTATTTTTAATGATTATTTCTCATATTATTTGTATACATTGTGATTGTTATAATGGCGGCCATTTTGTTGTTTCCGCTATCTTGGTTAACCTGAATCTCGCCAATGCAGTCCCAAACATTAATTTTTGGAATTATTGTCATAAAACATGACAAAATTTAAAGAGTTGATGCCTCAAAAATATTTTTTAAGAATTATTTAATACAAAATATTCATAATTTTGCCGCCATTTTGTGTTTAGTGGCCATTTTGAATGAGTGAGATCCAATATTTTTACTGTTACCTCTTGATTTCATGTTTAAGGGACCCTAAAGTTTCCAAAAAGTTTCGGGTCGGAGAGTTGTGAGGGGGTGGGTACCTGTGAAGTGCCTCTGACCCATGGCCTAGTATGAGACTGCCCTTTTTCTAGGTGGCCATCTTGGATTCTGGCCGCCAGTCGGAAGTGGGTTACACGAGCAACATGCCATGACTAGTATCTAATTCAATGACCCCGGAAACACTTGAATTGACCCCTCATTTATTCATCTCCGATTTTTACAGGGAGATACATTACATTTCCTTTTTTTCTGGCGGCCATCTTGGAAAGTCTTAGCCGATCAAGTGGGTTCCACGGATAAAATCAATAGATAAGTAGTAAAGAAACTCAGGCCATGATAAATTGAGTACTTTTGTCCGGCCGGTAATGTTATTCCTAAATTTGTTGCTAAGCCACCCGACTAGTATGCAGTGTTAGATCACTGATACAGTATCTCAAAGTAAAGGCCCTACATACAGAATATTGAACCCACAGCTGCCCAAGAATGTTGACAGCAATTGCATACAATACAAAGCACAGCTTACTGAGATGCTTCATAGTCTTAGCCACTATATGAATGGAATAAACATACCATTGTCCTGGATACTTTAAGAGATTGCATACCTAAAAGTACCCTTAATACTAAACAACAATAGAGGAGTGTAGATATTTTGGTGTCAGTTTTATTGTCACATACACAAGCAGATGAACTTCCTCCACAAAGGTACAAGGCCAACATATGTAGCAAGTTTTTGTACAGGTGACTGTAAGCTCTTCATTGATTCCACTGGGAAGAATTTATTTCAAATACATTAAAGAATTCATGATAATTGTCAGATTTTGCTCAGCCATGTCCAGTTAAATACAGTTTTAAATACTTATATTTGAAGTGGTTGGAACATGCATTGATCAATATGGTTCCTTCTGGCCTGAAATATAGACAAAAGTGTCCGAGGTATTCTTACCCAAATACCCAAATTTATTAGGACTGAATGATGTTCTCTCCCATACTTCACCTCTCTTCTACACTTCTACACCAAAGGCATTGCATCACCTTGCCCATTGTAAGTGCCAGAACACAAGACTCCTTAATACAGTAATTTGTGTTACAGTCCTTTGTTCTTTGGGCCTGTACTCTTATCAGCTGTCCTGACCCCCAGTGGACTTGCAGTGTGATGTTTGGCAACATTTTACAGTAAAGGTCCAAGAAATCCCTCCACTTGTGTGTGATGGTGTGATATTAAGTACCTCATGTTTTTAGAATTTTAGTTTATAACTTGTTTACTCTAAATGCAACTATATCATATGCAAAAGTGGCATTTAAAAGTGAAGTGCAGGGAACACACTTGATCTAAAGAGAAGTTGTACAACACAAGTATTTGTAAACAGTCCATGTTTTCACACCTTGGCAAAAGTTTTCATATTTCAAACAGCCAGGTACTGTCACCGTTTAACAAGTTACACTTGAAACAAGGCAGGCAGCATCTTGTGGTTTATTACTACCATAGCAATCTGCTACAGTATAGGTGCAGTTCTTGGGAATACAACTTAAACAATTTGTTTTACAGTTTATGTAGATAAATGGTATTCTGTGGTTTTCTAAAACAGTAGTGTCAGTATTTCCAAGTGGTGTCATTAAAAGTTTAAACAAGTTGACTCTGTTATAATTAAAGTTTTATCCAAAATTATAGCCTTCAAGCTGAATTGAACAGGATTTCAAGAAAAATCACAATGCTGTATTAAATTTATGGTTGAATTTTATATACATGTGTGACACATATGGAGCCGAGCGTGTTTGTTTATCAGAAGTCTTCATACTAAATGTTCTAAAGTATGTACAGTACTGTGTTGAGAAGTTTGACGTAACAGTATATAGTTTTTCCAACTCTGTCTGGGCTTTATCATGAAACTTTATTTTTAGATATAATTTGTATATAATTAATTATGGAAGAACATCAATTAATGTTTAAAGAAATCAAAAGAGTATCCATTGCTCCTAATTCGGAGAAACAGATCAGACTGAGGGGAAGCAAACAGTTTAAAAAGAGCTTGTTGTTTGTATTGTCCCTTGACAGAGAATGAGAGAAAAAGTATGTAGTTACCTTTGGGAACAGAAAGTCCTACCTTCTTCTCCCTCCCCCTCTCATGCTCTTCCCCTCCACCAGTATAGACAAACTGTAATTTCTGAAGCCTAAAGTATCCTCAAATTTTTTACATCTTTTTAATGGAATGATGTGAATACAGTACATTGTTTCTTGTGGGTATCATAAATTTGTTTGAGTATTGATTTGGTATGCTGGTATGTACTTTTTATATGTAGCCATCACATTAAAAGTATATATAAACTATTGACATGGATCACACTTTTGCAATCTGACCAACAGTAACTTTATACCAACGTGTTACTTGAAGTGAGGAATTTGCATCACTTGTGTGATGGCACATACTATACTCTAGATTGATGTTGATGGTTTAAAATTGTAAATGACTTGGAAGGATGGGGAGGTAAAAGTGAAGGTATCGCTGCATAAATTATTATTTGCTGAATAAATTATTATCTGCTGCCTAAATTATTATCTGCTGAATAAATTATTATCTGCTGCATAAATTATTGTCTACTGAATAAATTATCTGCTGAGTAAATTATTATCTGCTGCATAAATTATTATCTACTGCATAAATCATTATCTACTGAATAAATTATTATCTGAATAAATTATTATCTGAATAAATTATTATCTGCTGCATAAATTATCTAGTACATACAGGTGCACAGAGGGATCTTATCCATTGCTTGTAAATCAAAACTATTATTAGTTGTAGTGTACTGTAGGATTGGGTAGTGGAGAGTTTGATTGATGGAAATTCTCAACTATTCTTTATAGCAGAATTAGAGTAAAGGATATGGCAAGGAAGTTTACTGAGTCATCTTGTTCATTTGTTTGTTTATGGTTTTGACATTTTTTTAATTGAGCATTGAGAAGAGATGGAGGGATGGAAAAGGCTGCAAAACCTTTGTTTATTGGGAAAAGTCTGTCTTCAGTTGCTGTGAATGAAAAAGTCAGTTTCCATATGAGTAGGTATTTTAGAGATCTGTTGTTCTGTATAGTACATGAGAACAAAACTCAACCTGCACTGCATGCAGAATAGTTTGCTGCAGCCTCCTTGCTGTTGAAAATTTGTATGATTTTGGTATACTGTAGTCTTCACAATCAGCTGTGGAGGTTTTGAAAGTTGTTGTCCAGATCACTCTTCACCACCTCCCTGACTTTGTGAACTTGCCATGAAGTCCCAATGATATTATTTTAGTGGCTTACAAGTAAAAGCACAAGGAACTTGGCGTAAATTTAAAGACATGACAAAAATTTGCGGATGCATTTTAATCATGGTTCAGTATTGTGTGTTTTCATTTAACTTAACATCACACATGACACCGCACCCCGTTCCCACTCTCCCTTGAATAGGGAATTCCTCTTGGATATTAATTTCATCCAAAAATTGCAGAATGCTGCATTAGTTAGCATCTACATAAGCACCTTTAATTGTAAATCTCCTCAATGTAACTTTCCCTTGGACATCATCCCACCCCTGTGGATAGCATTCACATTTGTAAATTTTTCCGAATGTTCTTCCTCATGCCCATTCAAATGGAAAAGCAACCCTCCTTGTTAGACTGCCTAGTTACTGAAGTGCTCTACCATATTCATTCTGATGCTCTGCACATTGCACACAATACTGTAGATGGATTTCTTCTCTTGACCATTTGAACCCGAAGTATTCTAGTTTCACAGCAATTAATACACTGAAGTTGCTCTAGTCTTTACAAATTCCTTCATGTGCATAATGTGGTGAAGAATGAATTCTCCTGTCCTATGCTTGTAATTTCCAATTTTAATCTTCTTCTTCATCAATAACATGTTTTGGAGGCAGTTTTAGTAATGCTAGGAATTTCTGGTATTTAAAATGTTTACAATTTTCCCTCTGTTCTGTGTCAACTCTTTGTCTAGGAGGAACAACAGTCTGTATGTAAGGCATTTAAAGGTGTACTAATTTAAAGATCATAATTGGTATGATAGGCATTTAGGATACAAATATTAATATGAAATTTCATTGTTTGGTATGGTTAAAAGCATTTTGGTATGTTTGAGAATGTAGTATTTGGTGGATAATTAATTGGGTAGGCCCTTCTTAAGTTATAGTGTGGTTAACATTCTTCATGCAATTGATATATACTTGTTTTGAAAGATGTCTGCAAAAAAAAAAAGAGAGAGAGAGGCTGTAACTGATGACATTTCTTTGTCTTTTAAGAGAGTTGGGACTATGCAGTATAAGTACTTTTATTTAAAGCTAGTACCAGTACAGTGTATTGGTAACAAGACTCGTGCCAGAAAGTTGAAAGTTCAATGGAAATTCGTGGGAACAAAGTACAACTTCTTGCCATAGATCCTCCCACAGACTACGGTTTGCAGGATTTAATAAGATACTGTTGATTTATGGAACCTGACCTATATAACTGTACCTCAAAAATGTCTGTTTTACTTGGTAACCTAAGTAATGATAAACATTGACCACATCATTTTTCAAATGGAAACCTCTTGAAGGACCAGTCTCCACCTTAACCATTCCCCACCCTCTCCCCTAGAGCTACAGCATTTTGCAAAACTTCCTTTTCAGAAATTTCAAAAATGTTTCTCCCATGCCTCTGGTATACTTTTTATTGCAAGTGTTCAGGTATACATTATACAATCTACTGGATTACTCTTCTTGTCTATGCACCCTGCTTATTTCTACAATTGAATAACTGCATCTTCCACCGAATAATTGCGGGAAATGTTTGGATCCTCCTAGATGTGACCCTTTCTTCAGTAACCCACTAGCTTGCCTCAAGTTTTCATTCCTACATTGTCATAGAATATTTATCAGATTGATTCGTTAATAGTTTATCTGAATAAAGTTGTATAAATTTCCATCTTAGGTTCATGTTTTAATAAGAAGGAAAATTGAAAAATTCATGTATGATTTGAAAATGCATGACAGTTTGACAAAATAATGGTAATGTTATTCTCTGTCATGTGAATTTTTATGTCCTGTAAAGTGGCTGTGGCATTGCATTAAGTCTGACTTGTGACAGATATTCTATTTTATTTTTAAGTTTTGGTATTCTTAGATAATAAAAAATGGTTTAGTTAGTGGGTCTGTTATGAATGCTAGCATTTCAATGGATTTTTAAGTAGAATGACTTATGCTAGGATTGGTTGAAGTTACAAGACAAGAATGTGGTTGTTGTACAGTAGTGGCTGTTTATCAATTGACTCCATGGGCAGTGTGTTAAACACTGCGCTTAATAGTGTACAATTTCCAGTCTCCATGTAAGTGCATGCAGTCTAAGGCACAGACTGACAGACTAGCTAGGATCAGTGGAGCATTACATCTGGAGCATAGCAGGTCACTACAGTACCTATGGTGAGTAAATACGGGAAGTGATATCCCCAGCGAAGGACCATCCTCTCACCCTACAGTATAACATTTCCAGGAACAGACATATTTGAATTTCCCACAAATGTCTGCTAGACTGTAGGCCTACACAATCTCTAGTGCAAGGTCAGAGTGTATGCTCAAGGCCCAGTGTAAATGTGCCTTGATGTAAACTGGTGTTGGTGTTTGAACAAGCAGCACTGGACAGATCCTTCATTGGTGTGCATTTTGGCATATTTGTGTGTTGCATGTATTGGCAAGGCCAATATGCATTAAAAATGTGTGACAATACACATCCAAGTTTGAAAGCACTATTTATTTTGCAATGTTTCAGGAAATGTTCTTTGTTGTAATTGGCTAGAGGTTAGTACCAAACAAAAGACTGTTGTAGTTTTTGCATTATGTTGATGAATAGTACTGATATGATGCACACTTCCTTGCTGGTAGTGTGCATACTTTTGAACAGCTACCCGCCTACAGTGTACCGTACATATCAGCCACCCCAAGCTGGATTAGTGTACCCAGGTACCCTATGGCTCTTGATAGTGATGTGGCAATGTTTTTCTCACTGAATTTTGAAATTCACATGGAGTAATTCCCTTGTTTACATGGAATATGCAAATTTATGTTGTGAAATATGAAAATTAAATAGCGTATTTTATGAGAAGATATAAATTATGAGATTCACTGTAAATTAGCTGTTGTTTCAAAATTAGCTTGGGAAAATTGCTTATTGTCCTTTAAAGTTGATGCAGAGTTCATTATCATAATAATGTTGAATAGTAATAGAAATTACCGAAGACCAGATGGATGACTTCAAAATTTCTCAGCTTCATTTAATTTCTGCCTCGGTGCTACTAAGAAGGACAGTTTGTGAAGGTTTTTCATTACTCTCCTTGAATCATCTTCTTCTAGGCATCTTTTTTTTTCATTCTGACAGCATTCCCTGAAGATCAGTCAACTGAAACAGCTGTTTTTACCCAATTTTGTGATGACTTGTGGTAAAAAAAAGAAATTGTCATAGTTTTTGCCCCTTTTCTATGGCTTATGGCAGAATTAAAATGGAGGGTGGGAGGGTGCAAATTTGAGTTGAAATATTTCTGCATTTTGTTTGATGCTTGATATCTTCAGAGCAGATGCTGCAGATTTCATTACATCTCTTCAGGAGTGGAGGAGAAGTGATAGCTTTGGCTTTTAAAGAATTGATGCCTTCAGCTATCGATCTGATCAAACGTAATTTGAGTGGAAGGCAAGATTGGATTAAATTAGTGCAGAACAGAAAAGTTTGGGGTTATTAGCCCGGTGATGATTGTGTAATATAGAAGTATACAGTGTAGATGTACAGTATATGTACTGCAGGCATATATATGTAACTGCCTTAGCAGTTCGTGTGGTTATTAGCATGGTAGGATATTTAGAATCCTCCCATGTACCTTTTCCTAAAGGTCAGTTTTCTTGCAGTGAGAAAAATGGACATGTCTATAAGGTTGTGTAGTTTTATGGTGTAGTGATAGGATTTGTCTTATCGCATTATTTTTGAATTGATACCAGTAACCTTAATTTAAATAATCATAAGTGCTGTGTGTGTAACAGAAAACAGAATATTTTACTGCTGTTAATGATCAAGTTGCAGCAAGGCCCCAAACTTTGACACAGTTTACAACCTTTGGTAGTTTATGAAATTCAGGTGAACAGGTACAGATATGTTATATTTAGCGTAACTGTAAAAATTTTCGTAGAAATTACTTAAAATTTTGCATAAAAGGAAGAAATTTTCTCACTGTTAAATGCTAGAGTTATATTGTACTACATGCAATTATGAAATCTTGCAGTTTGGAAGTGTTGCAGTTTGAAACATAGACTGGAATGTTTTTTTGCCATAACTCAGCCTCATTGTCCCATTCACAACCTACGACAGAGCTTACATAGGTCACCACTACAGTACTGTGTGGTTACCATGAAGAGAATGGACAATAGGGTACGATTCAAGCAGGTGCCTATCCCTGGTGAACTGGTCTACATCCTCCTTTAGCTTTCATTGACACATGTTGAACTTGGGAGGAAAAGCACATCCTTTCCCACTAACACTGGTAAAGAACTTTAACTAAAAAAATAACCCAAGGAGTTGAAGCTTTTAAGAGAGTTGACTAAGAATAGTGGAAATTCCAGCATGCATTCTTGAGGCTAGACATTGGGTATTGTTGTACAGATTCAATGGCCTGTTCTTTCTCATGACCAGTGTAAAGGCATGAGTTGGTAGAGTCAAATAGCAACTCTCTGGTAAAGGCATTTATTTAGGAAGTGTCATTGTAAATCAGGGACCATTGAGAAGTAGTGAAGGATGTATCATACTGTACAGGAATAGTGGTCTCTTATTGAGGCATTACTCCTTAACAGTTGTTCAAAAGAATCAGCTTCAAAAGGATTATTTTACCAGTTATCTGATTCTTTGAACATTCTTTCAAGTCTTCTGATTCATGATACTGTACAGTATATGCTGTGGTACATTTAGAATGAAAACCCATGTACTACTGTACTGCAGTGAGTGTAGTGTTGCAGTATTTACTTATTTAAAGGGATTGTTGCTTTAAGTGTACTTAATAGATTGCCCTGTTTGTTTTCCCTGCCCCCACCTTAAACAAACTATCTGTATATTTATTTGGTTTGGCATAATAAACAAGTTAACCCACTCATACCCCAGACTTTCTCCATCCCCCTCTCACCTTGTGCTAAATACAAAACACTATTATTTCTAAAGCATTGTAATATTACTTAAAGCTGAATATTTTAAGTTTATTTTCATAGTAATAATTGTTAAATACTTTAGGAAATTTTTTTAAAAAGAGTAAAAGTATATAGGTGTTTGTTTATCAGGGCTTTCATTAATTTATTTTACAAAAGAGTTTTTGACTGCCACTCAAAATTTTGAAAGGATCATTGACTGCCAGTTATGATTTCCAAAGCATATTTGACTCCCAATAAATATTTTCAAAGAGTATTTACATGACTTCCTTTACTTAAAAAAATATAATTACAGTATTTAGTTCCAATCACATGTGGTCCGATCCCAAGTTACCACTACCAGGCAGGCTGGGGCCATGCTGACACTCCGCTCCTAGTTTAAACGTTGTTTACTTTACCCATACCATGCACTGTATGATCTCACTCACTGAAACTTATAAGTTAGGCTGAGTGCATGTGTCACGTACTGTACCTACAGTTACATGACGTTACGGCTGTCTGTATGTGTCTCCGATTTGGTCCCTCGGAAAAATATTTTTAAAACCCTGAATCTACGCTATAGCAAAGTTTGATAGGCTGTTTTCTGCTATCATATTCCGTCTTAGTGTCAAAACTATTAATACTACCAAAAACAATCGTAGTCAAAATTGATCGTACATTCCGTAAAAACGAACAAAATAGAGTGTCTCACGCTATATTACAATCACCCGTCGTTCAAAGTATGCAGATCCAGTCAAAGGTCAATATTTTAAGACATACACTAATGACATACTTATTTCAGCAGGTTTGGACTAGAGAACTATTTGTGTGGGTAAGGTGACTTTCACATGCTCTTTGAGTCTGTACATGTTGATACGTACACATATACAGTAGTACTTACATGCAGTAGTAATGTTACATGCTCTTCCAAGTTACAGGCTATAGCATACTGTACCTGTAGACTTGTGTACCGCTCTATGTACTGTACTGTGAGACTATGAAGTAACGGTAGGCCATATTACTAGAAGTACAGCAAATGTTGGTGCGAAGAACGAACGAGTCCAGATTATTAACGTGTGTCATTAGAAGGTACTTTGTTAGTTTTTACATACATGCTAGTGCACCCAAAACTCATAGGCGGTGACCAGAAATACGCAAAGGGCGGCTTGTATCATGCGTATTTGACCTGCATTACAAAATGTGAATGCGTCAGTTCACTCTTTGTTTTCATACTTGGATGCATATTTGACTCTTTATCCCACTTTTTTAATGCATATTAGGCCTCACCAATACACACAATATGCAAATGCACACACTAATGAAAGCCCTGGTTAACTACATTATACAGCTGTAGTCAACAAGTTAAAGACTTCAAAGAACAAAAAGGACTAGTAATTTGTATCCCTGTAATGTTGTAAAAATTAGTTCCTTTGGAAACACCAGTAGCCAAATAAGCATTTGCTTTCAATTAATCAAAAATGACACTCTCCCTAATTTAAACTTAACAATATTTCTTGTATGGCACAATTAGTGGAGTTGCAGATACTTTGTAACTTGGACAAGTTTACTAAAGAACCTAGTAGCTGTGCCTTCACTGTTCTAATTATTTGAGATACATAGTGTGATTTTCTTTGACCAGAGATAAACTTTTGTCAGATAGCAACTCCTTGATTCAAAATTGACAATGAAAACGGAAAAAAGGTGTATTACTTGCATGTTGTTTAGACATGAACATTTTTACAACTATTTACAATGCAATATTATACTGAGTACACAGACTTAATCCTACCATTACTTCAGGCATACCATAGCATTGAAACATTCACTCATGTAACCCTCGCAATCCTGCCCTATTGAGTTTGGCATTTAATACTTTACATGCTACTGTGCCTCTTTTATGTCATTATTTTTAGTTTTCCCAATGTCACCTGCAATTGGCACAAAGAATATTGTTTCAGCAGTAATAATGATGGCATTAAAAACAGTATTCCTTTCAAAAGTTATGTACAATAGTTTTGGTATGTTATGCATGTCACACTCACGAAAGTGAAATTGAATCAGTGTAGTGTGTATGTCACGTTACTGTGCGGCATGGTAACGCTTAATGATAAGACTCCATTTGCCCTTTATTGCATGATTGATGCTTGCTGCTTCCTAGAAGTGACAAGTTATTCATGAATAAGTCTACTGTATGCATTGTATAGTTTGTAGGTTTTTACAATGGTTTACCACCCAAAGTTTTCTTTGGTCGCAGTTGGGAAGTTCTGTTACAAAAGATAATATTGCCGATTGTTCCATGAAATGAAGGAAAGTCTGAATTACATATATATATATATATATATATAAGGCACTAACAAATTAGGTCATATTATCGAGCTATTTATGTGAGTCATCCATTAAATTTATGTCGAGAGCGTAAAGTGCTACAGTATCGACAGGCACGCTTTACTGTTTTATAGTTGTAGCCACCATTCAGCTCATATGCCTATTTCCCTACTTCCCCCATGTGCAAGTCACCCTTTCATCATATGTTGTAGTTTTGCAATAAATACTATATTACAGGTGTACTATTCTTGACATTGCTTTTAGAAAAACATGATATTCTATCCTATTACAACCCTTCGGTTGACCAGAAGAGGAAACTTGTGCATTTCCAGGTCTGTAGCCATCCTAGATATTGTGGAAGGGGAGAGTAAAATAACTTGAGGAGCAAAGTATTCTGAGTCAAGTTCTATTTAATATTTAGTAAAATATTGAAAGAAAAGATATCTAAGGGGCAGTCCCTTCCCCATCTCTCTTAGTTACACGTTTGCATTGCTTTTACATGGACACTTTAAGTTGGTTTTATAGACCTGTCAATGTATTCCAGCTTTGGACAAAAGTGAAACTGGTATTTAGATAAAGACTGATGGGAGAGGAAAGGAGAAATGGGAGAAGGGGAGAAAAGTGAGATTGAGAAATTGGGGGTGGTGGTAGGAGAGGAGGTTAGGGAGTGGATGTTGTCACCCAGTATTTGATTCTCCAGAGGTTTTCTGTGTGGTGAACACTAGTTTGAAATGCTTTCTTCATACTGTATTGTATATCCTTTAGAAATCAAGTCACAGTACTGCACCTTGATGAGTGATAATCTTGTGGTGCCCGAGAATTCAAGCGGACATAAGCTGTTGTTCATCGGAAACTGAAAAGCATCCTCAATATGAAGATTGTGAATTCTTCAAAGCATTGTGTAGTGAACTTTCTTAAAACCAAATGCGGAAACTAGGTGTCAACAACTTCCTGATATATGCTGCCACTAACCTCTATAGAAGTTATTAGACTTGACTGTATGGCATTACATGGAAATACACCCAGACATAGCCCCCTGGGTTCATTTAAGATATACTAGAGTATCTACAGTACTGTACTACTAGACGAGGTATTGCAGGATGTTGACTAGTTTACTGTGGAATAGGAAAGTGAAACTCCCATAGCACAAGCACTTTCAGTAGTTAAAAATGTTAGGCTTTGCAATGCATATAAGTCTAAAACATTTACACAAAACAGGTTCAGACACATTCAGGAAATGTTACAGTGTGTTAAACTGCAGGGTTACAGATTGTCGTTAATTTCTCATTGTAGAGTGGAGAAAAGGCACATGGTTATGGGTATAAAAGTATATGTACGCTCTTTACATTTTCATGGCAATGTGGGGGCCTGAAGTGCTATACAGTACTGCTTGAATAATTCCTTGCAAATGGCAATGCTATTGTACTGTTTATGCTGCATGTTTTTATGTCTAAATATAGTTGTTGGAATTAAGGAAAATTATTCAGTTTGTGATTTTCAGGTCACAGCGAGTACCTTAATTTCTTACTGCTCGTTGATACCTTGCCATAGGCAGGCAAGGAATCTATGTGATGGTGATGTGTGTGTATGTATGTGTGTGTGTTTGTGACACTTTGCTTGTAAAGTTGATATCTCAAGGTAGGAATATCCGACACTTTTGATATTTGGTATATAGATTTGTCATGTTGAGAGGAAGAACCCTATTGTTTTTGGTGGAGGTCAAAG
>WURT03091487.1:0-12701 GCA_009936505.3 Holothuria glaberrima | reverse complement strand
TTTAGCCACATACGAGTTACCCACATGGGCCCTATGGGCTGGCCCAAATGGGCCCCTTATGAATCTTAGGTGCAAAATCATATGGGCCTCATACAGTATGCTGGCCCGTATGGTTCCTCTCAGAGATCCCATATGGGAATGTTAATTGGGTAGAGGTTGCGCCCCCCCCCCCCACCGGCCTTGCAACCTTCCCGAAACTTCATCGAAAGAGCCTGTTTGACAATGCAGTTGGACTCGGATTCGGCTCGGACTCGGCTCGGACTAGGTCCTGGTGGACTCGGACTTGGCTTGGACTCGAGGAGTTCTGGACTCGGACTTGACTCGGACTCGGACCCTTCTGGACTCGGACTTGGCTCGGACTCGTGTTGTATGGACTCGACTCCAACCCTGGTATTTTATTAAATTTCACAAATTGAATATGCTTAAGTTTTGCAAAGCTATCATTTTCCTAGAGGCAGATTTAATGAAAAATTGACTTTCTCTTGAAACAGAATGAATTCCTCACTTTTACAATGTTTCATGAATCTTTAAATGCTCTTCTCACACAAATGTAGTTTCCTATGCGTTAACACTGGCCAGAATAATGACTTGCAATGCTCCTCATTCAGACCATGGAAGTAACACCTACAATCCTGGACAAAATTATTATCTGGGACAAACCCCCGCTCCCCATGTCAATGTTGATTTTGAAGGTGAATGAAAGTTAAGCTCTGAAGAAAAGAGTGCATCTTTCGTTTTCTCGACATTGAACAAGGAGTTGAGGGGAAGGTCCAGAAGTGTCCCAATAAATTTGTCCAGGATTGTCTGAACGCCCGTACAAAGGTATAGGAACAGTGGAATATGACAGAGAACAGTATGCTTATCATAATAATGGTGAAAGTTTTAAGGGCGCTGTTAAAAGACAAGGCAGTTAGATGGGGTGAGGGGGAGAGTGGAAGGAATCACTGAATTATTACCAACAAATTAATGAACGAATTGGTTGAATCTTAATGTAAATGTAGGAAACACCGGGGTTATTCGAGTTGTTTAAGTTTACGAAAGGGTCAAACAGGAGAAAATTTTTTAATTTATCGAGAGTATAACGACTTTCTCGTGTGGCTTTCAAAATTTGGTTTTCACTTGGACAGGGAGTGGCATAAAATGTCGTGGAGACATAGGAGGAATGGAGAAAGGGAAGAGCGTGAGACAATCAGCAACAGCCAGTGATGTAAGATAGAGAATATTGTAGGTGTTTACCGACCGGGGGGAAGGAATGCCACACGAAGTAGGACCGTTAATGTCCCTGCAGAGCAGCCTATAATATATTAAACAGGTAGCAGCATAAGCGTACAGAAAGTCTGAGGTTGTAACATGGCTATTCTTCTTACTAAAAGCGACTGCCAAACTCACAGTATAACTTGCTAGTACTGCACTAGAGTAAACGTCTGACTGCACGGTATTCGTTTACAGGTAAAGTTGCGAGGCCCCCTTCCTTTAGTACTCTTAGTACATCTTTCTTATTCTGACCATAGAAGTACTTTGAGATAGTACTTCCATGTTCTGACAAAACGTAAGATATATTTGGATCTAAATAGCCCCACTGTTGACAAGTGACTGAAATAGTTTACCGTTGACCACATCACAGTAATTCAATAGGAGTAAATGGTTGACCGTTAGTTTTAACAATTAGAGAACTAGGTGGTCAAGATTTTTAGTTCGCTTAATGGTCAACCGTTGCAAATTTGTTCTTTATTGTCCAAATTTTCCGAACTGCTTTTCATGGCAGGTCGCACATGATCTTGTCTGTTTTAATTCATCCTTAATTCCCCTATTAGGCAATCAAGTGATTATATTTGGACGAAAAGTGATGGCCAACCGTGGGGTCAACAGTTCAATCTGGAGAAGGGGATCCTGACTAGTAGGAATAGCGCCATCTGCTTCAGGACACAAGCGCTCACCTATCGCCTATGTCTATTGATTCTCATTTGTTGAAACCTTTTCTCTTGTAATTATCTGTTGGTCATGCTGTAGATCATGAAATATTTATCCGTATAGTATAGTTGTTTTAAGGCACAAATACATTCAACTGATAGCTTCTGTACACCTTTTCCCTTTGAGTTCCCAAGCCCAACTGACCAATTAATTTTACTCCTAAATAGCATCATTCTTTTGTGTAATAAGTGACCACTGTTCTCTTGTACTGTATCATTTCTTTTCAAGTTATTCGTGCTTAAGTACAAATTCAGTAATATTCTCATAAAACAATCCAAAAGGCCTCAAATTTTCTCATGAAACAACCCAAAAGGCCTTCCCCTCACTTTTTTGCCAGTACCAGTAAACTTAACCAGCTACCAGATTTCTCTCTTGTTCAACACGAGACGTCCTATACCTTTGTACAAGCGGTCAGACAATCCTGAAAAAGATTTTCTGGGACAACCCCCCTCCCCACCCCAATGTTGGTTTTGAAGGTGAATGAAAGTTGATCCCTAAAGCCTGAAGAAAAGAGCGCGCCTTTCGTTTTCCCAACATTGAACAATTGGTGGAAGGGAAGGTCCGGAAGTGTCCCAATAAGTTTGTCCAGGATTGTAGGTAGTACTTCCATGTACAAACTAGCACCGCATACGTAGTTATAAAGGCTACTGGCAGTTCCCTGGTCTATAGAATTGAGGAAGATTCCTTACCAGTTTGCTTGTTATAAACCCCTCTTTGATTACTTCTTTCTAACCCTTCCATGTATCAACAGAAGTTTTTTGACAGAATTTTTATCAAGTAATAAGCCAAGTGGAAAAAAAAGTGGTTGCTACATTCAGTGAACCATGAACCTTATCTCTCCCCATAAGCTTGGTGAGAGAAATGTAATCCACTATGTCAAGAAGCAGTAACCAGTCTCCTATAAAAAGTAGGGTTGAGTGGTACGTGTAAAAAACAATTTTGACTTAATAAAATATGACGAAAAAATCATAAAAATTTCTTTTGAATCAACTTTCATGCATGGTGTCCAAAAATACACCAACGAAAAATAACAAAAAATACCATTTGGGCTAGAAACACACTTACAAAACTCCAGCAGCATATCACAAAAGATGAAGAAATGAACTCGGTTTTTAAAAGTTGAGAGCAAAAAACCTCATTCTATAACCCCACACACGTTGTGTGAGCAACAAAAAATTATTAACCATACTTAATGAAATAACATTTTGAAAATGTGTTTTGCGGACTTTGACTACCTTCCCGAACACGCATTTCCTCAAAGTGATTCAAAAGTTGATAATACTAAAGTAAATGATCCCCAAATAAAAACTCACTTGTTGTAGTTTTAAATTTAAGGAATATGCCACGAAGAATATTGTTTCTTATAACTTCCACATCCTGACATCTTCATGTTATAACCATTGAATATAAGGAGGTGTTAAAATTATCCTGTTGATCAGTTGCAAGGTATATAATATTACAGTTAATTTATTATCACATTCATGTTAAAAAAATGAATAAGCCAAACTAAATCTGAAAACAAATTTTGTGGTAGTTCCAGTAGAAAGATAAAACATCGGGAACTATCATTATTAAAGCAGGAGGATAAGTTTTCTTCCAGATCTAATGTTTTAAAGCTTCCTTTTTATCATCACAATTTCTTACGAAAATGCATGTCAGAAAATGAAGAAAACGACAAATCAAATCTTGATATGAATTTTTAGATAACAGTTTCAGTAGCAAAGATAAAATATCAGAAACTATCACTACAAAATAATATGGATAATTTTGCTACAGACCAATGTTTTGAAGCTTCTTTAATCATGTGAAAATGCACGTCAGAAAATGAATAAGACAAAACAAAACTTAAAACTAATTTTTGCGGTACAGTTTCAGCACGAATAATAAATTTCAGACACTATCATTATTTAAGTACATGGATGTTTCTTTTCCAGATCAAAATTTTTCAAAGAAGAAAAGAAATCAAAATGTTTTGAAAGATTGATCTCATGATTTGTAGTTCTAGTGATATTCTTTTGTCACTCTCTAGTAAGAAGGTCAAAAATTATGCAAAGCAACGAAACAGCTGACTCTTTGAAGCTCTTCATCTCTTTAAAGCTCTTCATCACTTTAAAGCTCTTCATCACTTTGAAGCTCTTCATCTCTTCCAGTAGTAGCAGGAGGGGTGCTCTCATGAACATTGTCAGGTATAAAATAGTCTAGGAAGAGGATCAGTACATTTGTTATGTTATCTTAAGCTCACCCAACTATAAGACTGGAACAATACTAAGAGAGTTGAATACGGTAAAAGTTATCTCGTGAAAGACAATTTTCTGTAATGGTTACAATATTTTATTAATAACAACACTAAAATGGAAATATCACCAAGACGAATATGGTGCAAAATGTTAACATTAAACCATTTGAATTTGATTGATGATTATCCATGATGTTAACCTCAAAGACAAAAGAGCACATTTTGTTGCACAGGTGACCTATCCTTCAATAGTTTTCATAATATCATCATGCTAGGGGATCATATATTTATACACACATACATACTTTAAAACAGTAACCAAAGTAAGACACGTTATCAGTTACCATCATCTCCATCGGCCATTCCAGAGGGACTGCTATTTTGTTTATCCTTTCTCGCACCAGGTGCCAAAAGCTGTGACGGGAAAAGAAACATAGGCCATTAATAATAAAAATTCTGTGTTGACATTTACGAGCAGAATGACAGATCCAAGGACAGAGACCAAAGAGATCAATTTCATGAAAGCACCCCACTGATCACATAGGTTACCAAGTTTTCAAGAGGGATATCATGTTTACAAGGTAGTGACATTTTGACCTCTGGTGGCCGAAATGGTTTTTGACCTCGAACAAAAACAATAGGAATCATCCACTCAACAATGTTCATTTCTCAATCTTTCATTTCTGCACTGACAGAGTTCTTAAGACAGAGAGTTGAGCCTTTTTAAGGTTTCACATTTTGACCGCCATTGATCCCAAAACAAACTATCATTTAAGTCAGGAAATTCACATGCTGAGTATGAGATCCATGAAGGAATGCTACTTGACGAAAAGCGTTTTCAAAGTTTTGACCCCTTGACCACTGGTGACGCCACATGACCTTTGACGTCCACCAAAAACAACAGAACTATCTTCTCAACGTGGACGTTTCAGGTAAAATGTATGAGATCTTTTATGGTGACCCTTTTGAAGGTTTATGGGAACTTTTCAAGACATTCACTGTTTGACCTATGATGACTATAATGACCTTTGACTTCCACAAAAACAGTAGGGATGTAGTACTGAATATGGTACATACACTTACTACGTATGATATCCATCAATGTTACCCTCCTAGAGATATTGTGTTTATGAAGTTTCACACCTAGACCTCTGGTGACCCCAAATAACCTTTCACCTCCATCAAATCAATAGATATCACGAACTTAACATGGGTCTTTCACATGCTAAGTATGAGTTCCCTCACTGTTACCATCATGTTTACAAACACTCTTCAAAGTTTTTATTGTGTGACCTCTGCTGACCCAAAATGACTTTTGACCTTCACAAAAAGAAAACGGGGGTATATTACTCAATTTGGAACATCTAAATGCTATGTATGAAGTTCATTAAAGTTACCCTTCTTGAAATATGATGGTTAAGAGGTGTGAACTTTTAACTTCTGCTGATCCAAATGACCTCTGACCTCCGCTTAAAACGTCAGGGTCTTTCATCTAAACGTGGCCTATCGACCTCTACCACTTGAACATCAGTAAGGTTCCTTTTAGTATGGTGTTTCTAGATACGAGGCATGAGACCTGTCTGAGATTGATTTATTGAGATTTTGTAATATCAGCGTTTCCAGTGGTTGCCATCTCATACCTACTGACCTTTGACCTCCACAAAAATAGGATTCTTCTCAGTTGAGTGCTCCACTCACATACTAAGTATGACATTAATCAGAGTTTCCTTTCCATTTTAGAGATATTGTGTTAACCAGCTAGGTGTCACAAACACATGCACACGGACGTATTATGGCTATACGAACATGCTTGCTTGAATGTATAGATTTTTGACCCCATGGATGCATGGATACTTTGACCTCATGACAAGGAATCAAAAATGATTCCTTGGGTGAAGTGTCAGAATTTTTGTCTTGGTCTATATATTGTGAACAACCACAGCCCAACACTTTTTCAGCTGTAAAAGATTACATGATTTTTATTAAAGTACATTCAGAATGAGTGAAACCAACAAGAATATACCTAAACTTCCATTAAAATTAAATTTGAAAGCCAAACAGCCTAGTGATTCTTTGTCAAAAGGGAATTTTTTCCATTGAGGTTTGAAAATGACAGTGTCATCGTCACTTTACTTCGGGTAAACATTTTTTGTAATGTGACAGATCTTTTGGCAATAGCTGACTTTTCTGTGAATCAAGAATCACACAGTATGAATGGCCAAAGTTTTACCTCGGAGATATCATGTCACCAGTCTGACGTCTAGTGACCTGTAATGACTTTAGACCTCCACCAGAAAGTATTGAGTTCATTAACACAATATAAGCTTTGGCACCAACCTGCCAAGAATAAAATTAAGACTCCACACTGCTGGCCTTCAATAAAGTTTAACCTCCACAAAAATGATCTGCTTCTTGAACTTAATGTATATATATATATATATATTTACTTAGTGACTATGACACTTGTTAAAGTTACCTTTCTTGAGGTTCCTGAGATAACTGTTTACAAAGGGCTTTTGCAATTTGATTTGTGGTTACCTCAAATAAACGTTGGCCTCTTGCAAGAACAATGGGTTTCTTATTTCTAATATGGGGCATCCGCGTGCAAAATATGAGATCCCTCAATGTTACCCTTCGAGATACCCTCTGAAAAACAGCTTCTAGAAAACTCAGCTGATTTCAAAGAATACGAGCTGCAGATACTTCCCTTCTTTCCCCCTGTTTATAAATGTAATTCCCCTCATTACTTAAAGTTACCATCTATCCTTGTTTAGTAGCAGGTGCTTAAGGTTAGGACCCTCGACAAGTGGGTGAGGGTGGGCCGGGTAGTGCTCTTGAGATCCTAACCAGGGAAAATTTGAATTTAAATACTGTAAGATGTTATTCTTGTGATCAAGCAATTTCTAAACTGTGTAAATTATATTAAATTATACTCCATTGTATCTTAAAGGCTAAATCTTAGAATGGGTAAGCAGCCTATTCCTCTCTCCTAACATAATTTGAACAATTTCTTCATATATAATGTGCGTACACATTCCGCGAAAATCGGTATTATCGATATTTTCAAGCCGATATATCGATATTTATATTTGTAATACCACTACACCTTACTAATTGTGGACATGTGTTGTCTCTAAAACGTGTCATAGAATCATTAATTTTTCTATTTTGTTCTTTTGAATGCTCTTTATTGACTGTGGTAGAATCTGGTTTACTGGATTGCCTAACCAGTGTACTTTTTTTCTTTTGACTGTATTTTCCTTTAGACTTAGAGCTCTTCGTGGCTGCATATTACAACTAAATGTTATGGTACGTTTAATTTTAACCTGCAGTAACAAGTGAACCCATGCATGCTTTGTCTGCATGGTACTATTACTGAAAAAGCATATTTTATTATCAAATTGGATTCGAGGTGTAGGACAGTTGTTATTATAACCAGAAAGCCCAAAGGTTTATTGATTCCTTTCCAAAAGGATGTGAAAGGTATCAATCTTTGCACCTTGAGCTATAACATTTACAAGCAATTTCAAAGGTTTTTGCCGTTTCATCTCCGGAGACATTGTCATGTAACCTTTGACCGCTATCAAAAGAGCAAGGCTCGTGTTCTGTCTATAATACGTCCACACATAAAGGGAAAAGAATAAATCCTTTCAATATAGAGATATTGCATTTAAAAAGAATTAAGTTTTTGATCTCTAGTGACCTCACATGACCTCCTTCCTCTGCCCAAACTAGTAATCTTCCTCTTGATATCATAAGTTATATACCAAGTATGAAAAGTACCCACCATTCCTAACTTGGGAAATCATTCTAACAAGGGTCTTACTTTTTGTCCTGTGGTAACCTCACATGATCTATACCTATACTAAAAATAATAGGGGTCATCTTTTGACTATAAAACATCCACATGCCAGGTATGAAGAGTATCTATACTTCCTACTTTGAGATAAGTTTAAAGGTTTCTTGATTTTTTTACGGCTGGTGACCTGCCATGACCTGTGATTTCCAAACAAACAGAGTTCTCCCTATTAATATGATAAATCTACATGCCAAGTGTGGAAAGCTTCCATCATTCCTATCTTGAGATGTTGTAGTCACAAACAAATCCCAAGGTTTTTGAAGTTTTACCGTCCGTGACCTCAGATAACCATGGACCTCGACCAAACACGTGAAGGTTCATTTTGTAACTACAAAACAACTACATGCCTCGTATGGAAAGTATCCAAGCTGTCTACCTTCAGATACCGTGTCTACAAGGTTTTGGTTTTTGATAGTGTGTTGACGTGTAATGACCTATGACCTCTACCAAAACAACAGCCTTTTTCTCTCAATATGATAATTCCATATGTTATATGTAAAAAGTATCCATCATTCCTATCTTGAGATTACGCGTTTTCAAGCAACTCCCAAGGTTTTGAAGTTTTACCTTCCGTTACCTCGGACCTTTGAAGTCTACCACACACAATAGGGTCCATTTCCTGATTGTTATGCATCCACATGCGAGGTATGTAAAGTATCCATGCTTCCTGCCTTGAGATCTCGTGTTTAGAAGTTTTTTTTTGTTGGTTTTTGACCTTTGTTTACCGGACAAGACACATGACCGCCACCAAAAACAACAGGGATCTTCCTTTCTGTATGATGTATCCATTTATCAAATATGAAAAGAAACTATTATTTTTGTGTTGAGATACTGTGTTTTCAAGCCGTGTCACAAACACGCGTACACACTTATACACACGCCACCGAGACTTCATTGATTCCTTTTGCCTTTGGCAAGGAATAAAAAAGAAGCAGTACAAAAACTGATACAATCAGTATTTAATCATGCAGACGTTCATTTGTCATCCTGTTTCTTCTACTTCAGTTTGAATGGAGTTATAAACTTAAGCCTATCAGATACTTCCTTGAAGAATGTGTGACCTTCTAATGCCTGGAAGAAAAACATAGGCACGGCACCACATACTCGATAAAATGACATGCGTTTTAAAAAGACTCAGACAGTACGGGGATCTTGAGGTCCTTCTTCATAAAAAACCCTGAAAATGGTGCTCCGGCAGATGGAATTTCATTGACTCTGGTCATCCAGGTTAAGTACACTAGAGCAGCTTTAATATGGATCTTTTTAAAAGAAAGATGTGACAAAAAGGAGCGAAAACACCCCTTGGAACCATGGGCTTGCAACCGCTACCTATACGGCAACATGGTGCCATTGAAAGAAAACGAAACAGACGGGAAGGGGGTTAAGTGCAGGGGTGGATTCAGAGTTTGGAGAAGGAAAGTTCAACTGCAGCCCCACAGCCAGAATTTTGTCAAATTGGGGAATAGGTCAAAATGACCCACAAGTGCACCTCAAAGGCTAAAGTGCGCGTGGTCGTGTGACTAAGTTAGAGTCCTTCGTAGTTTCAGTGGAAATTGTTTAGGATGAAGAAATATCCACAAACTGTATGGTACATGCATATTTGTTGGGATTGGAATGGAAAATTGAATACAATCTTCATATGACATAGAATGAGCACGTTTACCTAAAAAATTACCTTTGGACGTACGCTCGGTCACATTTTAGAGGAGCTTTGCACTGTAACTGCATTCAAGCTGTCTGGCAGGAACTATAATAAGGGACAACAATCAACGATGGGTGCTCAAAAAGCGTACTGCCTACAGTAAGCAACTTCAAAGACATTTGGTATTGATTTACTTCAATCAACACTGCAAAATTTAACGTTTAGGAACAAGCACTTATATGCCATTCTAGGTTCTTAGGACCTAATTATCACCATCAAGAAGATGACATTTTCAACATTTTTGTCATCAATAAGTTTCAAACTAACATCTGCGGAAAACAAGGGAGATCTGGTTCGGTTGAATTCACAACCTTTCAGATTTGCCTCTGAAGTGGTAGCGTCAAAAACACAGTTTAAAATAAGTGTCAACATGGATGTTTGTACTTTTTGTACACGTATTAACATGTTCTTCTACTTAGAATGCTTTTTATTGTAACGTAAAATCAATGCAGTCCACACCTAGGAGGCTCGATGGCCACATTAAAGTATCACTGGTATACAGTATATCATTCTTAACTTTAAGTTCCTGATTTTTACTCCAAAACCTGGGTATTTTTGCGACTTTTTTCAAGCTACCATACATACATACAGTAGTCCATGCATTTGCAAACTCCAGTAACTTACAAACTACAACCCACATCTACATAAGCTTGTTTTCCCGTGACCTGCAGATTTAACACAATATACATGGGAAATCTTCATGCAAAATATCAGCATTGGCAATGTTACTCCACTTACAAGCATACTTTAGTGCAAGTTTGTCACACTTTCACACTCTTACATCTGTTGACTACACATAATGATTAACCTTTAACAGAATCAATAACGCCCATTTTGCTCAGTATATGTGCCTCTGATACTACAAATGAGAACTGTCACTGTTACCATTCTAAAGGTACCTGTAAAGTGACCACTTAGTTTTCACATTTTGCCCTTCAGTTATTGACCCTACCATAGAGTTAGTTTACCTTTGTTTTCTCTGATCACCTTCATTGTTTTTTCATGCAAGATTTAAACAAGAATGAGGTTCTAAGCAATACAGTAATTTGTAAAATTTTATGGCGTAAGATGATGTGAGGGAGTAAAAGTTTTTGTTTATTTGAATTGTATCCCACCAGGCATGAATATAGACTGTGAAGGTACACTTAATCATATAAATGATTAAAAAAACGTCATGACAGGCCCTACAATATAATGACTTTTGTTAATGTTCTAAAAACAAAGTAGTTTCTTCATTTGAACCTTTTCCGTATGATTAAATACACTAGACTGTCGACAGACACACAACAACACTGATATGAATGAATCTATGAAACAATTGATGGTAATAGCATTAAAGACAGCAAAAGGTGTTGAATACCTCTATTGATAACGTCTGTATGTGACACTAGAAAGAAGAAAAATTCGTCAGAAGGGCAGGCGTAGTGACCTACCTTTGGTTTCTGTTTTCCTCCGATTTTGAACTTTTTTGATTCCAAACAATATGTGACACTATAAAAGAGATACCTTCGCCCATGTAAATACGCATGCTGGGCTACTGGGCCATGTGTCATAAGATAGTGGCTAGAAGTTGAATTCTTCCGATCCTTCACAAGTAGTTCTTGATTTCCATCCACGTTTTCAGAAACCTGTAGATACAATATGAGTTGAAATAACCAATAAAATGAGTTAAAAAGAAATCACATTTTGAACCTACATTGTTGGTGCTGAAAACAATGATTTTATGCTGCAGTCAATCAAAATCCCCAAAACTTATCTCTGGTTTGGGTGTCTATAAAGCCTACTCACCTCATCTATTATATGTTTGAACGATCCCATATATCGGGAACAATGACTCAGTAAAGTAAATTGGCAAGGTGGTGACGCTATCCTTACTACAGGGCATTGACCTTAGAGCTCAGCCTTATAAACGTTTGCCGCAGAAACTATGGAGTCAACAACTGCTGAGTGAATACGGTTAGTGGTGAATGCATAGAGAACAAACACCAAACGACAGAAGATATGAAGGGACTCACCATAAAATCGGACCTCCAGAGCCATGAAATGGGTCCTGGTACCTTGCACGTGGCTTTTGTAGTGAATCAAAGCAGTAAGCTGTAGGAGCTAGCTAAAGCAGCCTGGGTCGAAAAGTGTGGTAATTTGAGAGGAATTTCAGTCACTGGAGGGATATCTACATCTTATATGTGCACGAAAATAAGAGACGAGAGGAGGAAGCCCTGGAGAACACTGAGACCATCAGGGGTTACTAAATATAGGGTAGTAATGATACAGGAAATATTGGTTGTGATACGTCAGTGCTGAGTTGCAGAGCGGGGCCAGGAGTTAGGAAGTATGTCAGGAAAGTATTGTTTATAGATTCCCAAACCACAGGCAAGTTTAAGGAATCTTCTTCCCTCCTGCAACCTCATCTCAGTATCTCAGTAGTATTACACGTGTAAAGAAGACTAGAACAGGTGTGCTGGTAGGACGGTCGCAGCTCAATAAAGTCCTGAGCATTGACTTATCGTGAGGACTTCGGTGGAATGGAGACGGTTTTTGTCAGATCACATGAGACTGTATCTGTTGGGAAACAGAACGATTGTAGATGGTTTGATCCATACTGCTGCTATGATGCTCTCGGAGGGTACTCCTGCAAACTATGCAGACCCTGAAGGCTGTAAGGAATCTAACACCGTAAGTATTGACTCATTCCTTATCTTGGGCCTGAGACTCTAAAAGTCATCGTACCCATCAAGATCTCGCTGCCTTGAATTCCGGCTGATAAGAAACCCTGATCAAAATGGAAGGATGCGTGAAGACCTCAGGAGACGACAACGAGGGACAGTCCCGGAAATCATGAAAGGGCAAGAGCAAAAGAAAGCAAAGTCGGCTAGTTAACTGGTCCACCCGAAGGTGCTTCAGTCCGGCGCGCAACCGACTTCGTCGGCTGGGCA
>WURT03091444.1:0-12702 GCA_009936505.3 Holothuria glaberrima | reverse complement strand
TCAATGACAAGGTTTCGTTAATTTAGCATGCATCTAAAATTGTGAGATTGTGGTCCCAAAAGTTCAAGCCTCCGATCATCTAAATCATTTCAAATGGCAGGCAATGCCACTGTTGTACACACTACAGTATAGTATAGACCTGTGCAAGACTGCATTATTAGTAGCACACCCCACCGTTAAATTGACAGGTATTCAAAAGGCATGAAGTTGAAATTCATTTCACAAAATACAGTATGTATTAGGTATGTGTAAAATACTTCAACTATGCCCTTAACAACATTTTCAAGAACTTTACGTCGCTAATTTTGACGTACGATACTTTTTTCTTTAGAGCTGCTGGCACCAGCTCACACACCATCCTAACGTAATGTATACATACACCAGCCTAGCCTAAAGTTGGTCTTAAGTCACCTTGAGAGCAGCAACAACCAAAGTGTATGGAGAGTTTATGTTGTACCATCAACGGTGCAAGCTCACAGAGCACAACGTAACTATTGTATAAAGAAACGGCCTGCGCACACCACAAAAGTTCACGGGATTTTCGTACGGAAAGTACATCTACACATGGTTTAGTCAGTGCATTACTGCATTGACTTAGTGTGCAGTTTGTGAGCGGAAATTTTTCTGAATGCAAGGCAGAAAGTACAGACACTTGCAGATTGGGACCATATCAAAATCTGTGCAGGAATACCCCCTCAACAAGTTTTCTTTGTGTGGGAACTGGCAACCTCTCTGCGCCATTCCGGTAATCCCACGCTAATTGCCAACCCAGCCGTAGGCATTTTGGGCTGCCTTAAACTGCTTAAACTGGGATGATAAGCTTTTATTTTCTTGAATATATTGGGGCTGCTTTGATGACAACCCCCCTCGCCCCCTGCACTTCAAATTTGGCTCTGCAGTCCCTGGCACCTGGGATCCCTTGTCATTGAGTGCAATTTGTCCCTGCTGGCACTGTAGGGATTGCTTCTGTTTAAAATTGCAAAGTACTAAAATCTCTCTTGGAAACTGTTATTGTTGACCAATGGTACTGTAATACAAATACCTGTAAAAGCACTTTGACAATTGAGTAGAGAAGCACTGAAGGCCTATAAAATTACACACTTAACCAGTGTAAAATTTTATTAGCAAAAGAGCCAGCCCTCCCTGCCTTGAAGCAAGTTACAGTAGGTAGTATTGTATTGTGGCTCATCTTCCATGCTGTTCTGTTATGGCTGAAGTGAGGACATGCATACTGTAACATCAGGAACAATGTTCAAACAGGATGTACTATTTTCAAATTCCTCCAACATTTGTTCAAACCCACTAAACAAAATGAAAAACATCCAAATTAAAAAAAAAAAAAGTTTAAATATTTGGAAAATTCCCACAAAAAATAAACAAACATCCAAAATAAAAAAAAGAAGAAAAGCTTTTATAATCAGGAAAACTGGCACTTCATGTCTGTAGTTATCCTAGATTACCACATATATACTACCAAAGGAGATTTTAAAAAGATTAAATATTTGAAATTGTTTTTAAAAAAGCTAGGAGAATGAATCCCTTCAATTTAAATGATGGACTTCACAAAAATTGCTAGGAGGGAGATTCCCGTTAATTTTGTTTTCTAGTTCAAACACTACTGTAGCAGTACTTGCAGGTTGTTTGTACAGGCTCAAAATGTGCACATAGTGTAAATTGTGCAGTTAATGTGAAACTTGGAAAGGGGCTGTACTGTGTTGTGTGCAGATGAAAGTTAATATTATGGTGACAACTCTTCACCAAATATTGTCAAATTGGCAAAAATAGCATGACTGATGCTAAAAATGAAAATTCAACACAGCTGTGTCAGTATGCACTTTGTTTAGTGGGAAGTGGGTTTGAACTGTTTAACTGGATTTCCTGTTCCAAAGATAGGACATACTGCACATACAGTAACTGGCCTACAGTAGGTACAATACTTAGCAATACTTAGCTCTGTGACCTTACCTATGGACAGTACACTACCCTGTACACTGGAATCCAGTTTTGCACATCCCTACATCTCACTGGTACAGCAGTGAGCCTGTTGTTGGGGAATTCTCACTAGAAATCTCTGCACAACTGAAGAGAAAACACTGTACAGTAGTGTTCGGTTGCAGTGGCAGTGTAGTTTAGTGGCCTACCTGTACATGTATGTGTGCTTCAGTTATGGAGCTCTATGTACAGTACCGCAGGTATTTGTACAGTATATACAGTGTATTGTATGAGTAAATTTGCTGCAACTTCAGTATAAATCAGTACAGTATTTATTGACAAGTTGACAATGGGTACAAGAATCCGGAATCTGGGAAGCTCCTTGCATGAACATTATATATATTAGGAGGTAAATTTTGGCAATACGATTGCCATCTTTGTATGTCTTTGTATATGAAAAAATGTAAAGTAGTTGGGGGAAATTTGACTTGCTTCTGGGAGATGAACATTTCTTAGGAACATTTGCTACTACTGTAGCCCTGCTAAGTGACATAATGTAATATTCATTGCTCATATTACAATACTATAAAGTAATTTCTATACATTTGAAAATGACAGGATATGTACAGTAATATAATATTTGCAGCATGATTTAAGTAAACCTGAAGAATTTTCCTCAAGCCTTATATTTCACTTCCTGTTAAGTATAAAAGGCTACATGCTGGTAAAATGATTATAGGGCATATGCAATATTATAAGTGACATAAGTGGAAAGACAATTAGTGCATCTGTTCTGAAATTACATGTTGTAAACAACACTTCATTCGTGTCATATTTTCTTCTGACCTTACAGAGATCTAGTAAATATTTTGAACTGTTGTATTATATAACTAATGCCAAGTGATGTTATCTGTTGATGTACTTGTATCCTTTGTTGTTTCCTTTCAGCCATGAGCAGTGCAAGCAGTAGTTTGTATGAGACACTGGAGTCCATTTATGAAGAGGAATGGGAGGGGCAAAGTGAGTTGGCAAATATCAAAGAGGTATGCAAATTTCAGACTTTTGGTGAGAGTACAACATCATGAGTGTGAGTGAACCAGGTACATTTGCTTTGGTCGCGAAAGCATGTCATTTCCTCGAGTATCCTTAGTACAGTACTGTATAGTGGGAACTTTCAGCAAGGCTAATTTTTCGCAATTCTGTACCTTGTACACATATGTTCGGAGTGAAGAATTCCCTGGTCCATCAACCAGCATAGTCTTGTACAGAGTAACAGAAGTATTTTTGCAGGTCTCAAATTCGCAATTAGTTACTTGGTTGCAAAATGTGTGAAAATAATATCCCTGTGAAAATTTCCCACTGTACAGTAGTTCAAAATTTTGTATCTTAGAAGCAGTGGGTAATTTTCAAAGTTTTGAGTGTGAGTTTTGAGTACAAATGCATTCTCACGAATATGAGCACTGGCAAGTGTGATAAACTGTGAGTATGAGTATGTACTTACCATTGCAAGTTTGGCACACTTGACTTGGTGGGTTTGGTTTAGTGGTAGAGCATCCGCCTCCCACGCGGGAGACCTGGGTTCGATTCCCAGGTCGAGTCATACCAAAGACTTAAAAATGGAACCTTCTGCGGTTGTGCGTGATGCTCCGCATAAGCAATGGAGTAAGGGAAAACAAGCCAGTGAGCCACAACTGGAAAAAAGGCCGTGGCCGGCTCAACTTGAACCAGTTGGTTGAAAATTGGGCCGTTAAACCTCATCTAACTAACTACTTGGTGGGTTTTATAATAGTGGCTTTGACTCACTTGCTTTATGAGCAGTCATGAACAGGAAAGAAGATCAGAAAAATGTACGAGGAACAACTTCACAGAGGATAACTTCCTGTTCGGCATTTTCCCCCAAATTTGAAGAAAACTTCAATACTGTACCAGCGTTGACATTGTGAGTCAAATTTGGGTACCCGTGGAACTAACGATTTGATAGATTCTGTCTTTACGAGTTGGAGCTCTCAGGACAGTGAATACTCCTCAAAAATCTTTGGGGTCGAATCCTCTCAAAATCATTGAGGTCAGCCAAACTTACCTGGTCCATGTCACATCAAACTTAAATGTTCCATTGATGTGTCTTATTGTCCTGGAGGTTAAAAATGGGTGTCTATTTGGCTCCTCCTTATTTGAATGGTTGGAGTTACCACAGGATCGAAAGAATGTTGTCCAAGGTATTAAGGTGAGAAAATTTGGTAGATTTCACCAGATATGACAAAACCGTGCCAAATGAGGGAAAGGCAAAACTGGAGAAGAATAGGGCACCTACAGGTTTAATACGGCCCTCTCTTGTAGTACAGTAGGGGATCCTGGTGCTATTAGTTTTAGCCAGACATTTATTTGGGTAATAAGGCATGAACACATAAGTAGACATAGGGGGCAAAAATTGGAGCCCAAAGGGAGTTTTGGGGAAACTGACACTGTTCGTTGTTTATCCAGGTACCTTTCAGTGCCCCTGTCTTGCCTAAGTGAGGGAAGCTGTGCAACTTTCTCAACCTTCTCTACATTAAACCCAGATGTGTTGTGCATAGTGCATACTATCATCATTGTTGTGTGGTAGGACCTTTCATTGCAGTATACAGTATATGCAGCATCTGCTCGAATCCTTAGTAAAACTATTGCAATGTGTACAGTAGTAGGTCATTTTCGGCACTGTTTAAGCTTGCTCGAATTATTTATTTGTTTAAGGAGTTGGTGAATTAATGTTAATCAAAGTGCAGTCACCAGTTTTATTTAGGGATATAGTATGATCATATTCCTAAATTTTTTTGGGGTGAGATTGTAGGGCCTTTAAGGAAATAAAACTCTAGAAGATCTCCCATTTAAGTTGAAAGATCAGACCAATATTTCTGAAAGGGTGGAAGATCCCATTTCTGATAGAATTGTGATGCGTTGAACCTTAACACTTAATCCTGATTCAATTGACTGCAGCACCCAAGGTCTGTACATTGTACATATTAGAAATACAGCATGAAATGTAATATTTAAGACTAAGGGTGGTTAAGTATTAATACTATAAATGTAACATGTACTTATTTTCCTCCTTGGTACAGGGAAGGCAAAATGTTAAGTATTTTACTTTCCTTTATTCTCAGTGTGTGCAAGCGTTATCTTGAAGGTTAATGAGGAAGTGAAAGTGAAAATGAAAGGCACAACAGGTCGTAAAATCTGTGTTTTCTAAATTTAATTATTCACTTTTGCGTTTGAGATTGGTACAGTTCCTAAAGTATTCTTTTTGTGCTACGTGATAGTCATTTCTTGTGATGAGCTTCTTTTCTTCGTGTTAGTAGTTAATGGAAATTTATTAAAACATTAATCCGGTCATTACTTGCATAGAGACTGATTTCTCTCACATGTGGTGGTTTCCTTTTCCCTTTTATATCAAAAAATTAAAATGTTTAACAACATTGACTGCTCAGATTTAAACTTGCAATAGTTACTGAGATACTGTAGCAGCTGTATTTAAAACAATGGCCTCAGAGTCAAAAGCATTGCAAGCCTAACACATCAACCTTGCACATAAAGTCTTAACCATGATGTTCTGTAGAAAAGGCGCAAGGTTCTATGTTTCTTGGAGGAATGCATTTTGGATGCCACTGTATCTCTTTCAGCCTGTGGGATTAGTCAACTTTTTTCAGAGCTTAGTAGTGCGGCTGAGAAAACCAGCCTTCAAAACTAGCCTTCAGACAGCTGCAACAGGGCAAGCAAGGACCATCTTGAATGGTACCATATATTTACAGTCTGATATTTATACAGTAAATGGTTCAGAGGATTTAATGTTATGCTGTTGCAAAAGTTGTGATGGGAATTGTTTCAGTGGGTTTGGGTTGATGCACTGATGCTGCACAGTTTACAGTTTGTGTCCTGTGCAGAAGTTGTGGCCTTATGCCTGTGACCATTCAATTTTGTAGCTGTGTCTTTAATATAGAGAGCATGGAAAGCTTGGGTAATAGTCACTATTGCCAAGAAAATCCATGAAATGGTGACCATTTTACAAAGCAATTTGATGGAGCAAATAGAAAAAATTGTCCAGTTTGGATGGCATTTTGCCACCTTAGAAACTTCAGGCTTGAATCTGTTTGCATTTTGCTTTTCAAAAGTTGCAAATCATACTTTCTCATGCTCTGCCTTAGATGTATTTTGAAGTAGCTCTTTTAAAGTTTACTTTCAATGACTTCTAATCAAGATGGAGTGGTTAATAATCAGTTGGAACATTGATTAGCAATTTTGCTAATCAGTTGTGATATATTCATCCCATGTTAAAGACAGACACTCATCACTCTAAAGTACATCTTTGGTTTGGGGGTAACCAAAATTCTCAAATGGTGACTGCTCTTTGATTGACAGCACAGTCAGAAAATTTAAAAGATGCAGAGTAGCCCACATTTCACAGCATGCAGAGAGAGAATTCTTATTACACATTAGGACCTTGTATGCTCACTAGGATATGACCTTGGGCAGTAAAGTAGGTTTGTATCTGAACAAGGAGGAGCTTAAAACATTGTTGGGAGGGGCTAAAAGTACAATAAATTTACATGGAGAATTGGAACTGTCTGGGATGAGGAAATTACCACTTACTTTTGCAACTGAATCATGAATATTGTAAACATTAGCTTATCATGTAAATCTTTGATATGAAGGAAAGACTCAAAAGAAGTTTTTTCATCTTTTATTAGTTCAACTATCATTGTAAAGACAGTTGTAATTGATGGTGTATCCCCAGACATCTTATTGAGAAGTTCTCACAGTACCACACAGTACATATTATATATAGCAAAGCATCAAGTTAACTGAGAAGTATGTATCTGAAGACTTCCTCAGAGATACTGGAAATTCTAGAGTGTTAACAAAAGAACTACTGTACTACAGTATATTGTACAACACTAGACATGATAATATTTTGCATATCTATACAACAGCTACTGTAAGTGCTGTATCTCAGAAATGGGGAAATTTGAAGAGGAGCACAGTACATCTTGAGAATGGTGAAAGAATTTCCAATTGCTTTTGCAGTCAGTATAGGGAGCGTGCACCAAAGGTTAACTTTAAGGTCAAATTCAGCGGACACGCTAGTTGTATAGAGAACAGCACGCCACGCACCACATTGCTGTACAGTACTACATGACCTAGCGTCCGCATGTGTTGTTTGTCCTCCAGATGGTGGTTGCGTTAGTTGACTTTTGCACTCGAGCAAGCTCCCTATACATGTACAGTAGTGTAATAGCCAACCATAGTTTATTGAAGAAATAGTAATCACAAGTCACAATTGGCCAGTTCTATAATACATTACAGAGCTGTAGTTTGCATCATACATGTGCTACAGCACGTAATAAATGTGTAACTGACTTTTGTGTGGTTGGTGATGGTGGAAATATCTTCTAACAATAGTTATTCATACCTTAAAGTCAAAGATGTATCAGTGTTAATACAAAATAGTACCCTTGTTTTTGGGATTCCACTTGAGGGTTTGCTGTTGACAGCATTCCTGAAGACTGAGAATGCACTTGTGGGTGTCAAGAAATGTGGTAGTATGTTTAATAAGAAAGTCAAGAGTGACAATGTAGTACTATTACTGGTTAAATAAGCATCCTTGAGGAAGAACGAAGAGCCTTCTTGATTGGGCATGAAAGATTATTTTCACTTTTGCTTTCCTTGTTTTACAGACGCTTGGGCTTCTATGGGATGACTATCAGCGGAAACTTCTTGATCAGATTTTTAATCCTATAATTAGATATCAGAGCAAGTTTCCTGATATGAAGGTAAGCCATTAAGTGTCTAGGAAAAAATTAATTCTTTTACTAGTATCAGATTAAGAATTTTGAACTGTTCCTGGTGTTTTAGGGGAGTGTCTTTGGGAAAGAGAATGATGTTAGTCACGTACATATTCATGTGTTGTTGAAGTGAGGCTACAGTAAAATGTCAACCAAAACTCAATGATTGCTGAAAAAGTGTGATTTCACTATGACCTGAGGTCACACCTGATTCCTTGACATCAGTCCATGCTACTTACCTAGTGACAATTATCTTGCGTTGTTACGGGCATGTATACTATTCTGACAACTAACATTCATAGCTTCATGATTATTAGGCAAAATAAGATAGGAGCATACCTACATCGTAAAAGGGTGTCTAACAAATAAAGTTGTGTATCACAAACTCCTTATTTGTGTCCAGCACTTTGGAAATGAAGAACCAAAATGGTGAAAAAAGGTAGGCTCCGGAATTGCTTCAGCTCAGGCCTTCTTAAAGAGGCTTATTGAGTTGGTTCACAAAATTCATGATTTTTTTTCACCCACTGAGATTGACTCACATCTTGATGGTAAATGGTCAAACTAAGAAATTCTGCAAATTTGACACACAACTGAAATGGTAAAAATAGGGTAATTAATGATTGAAATTATTTATTAGTGACCAGACACTTTTTACCAATTTTAAAAACATATGTAACCTCTGTGTACAAAAACCAAAATTTTTCACATTTTTGGTCACTTTAAGAAGTTATACATGAGTATAAATGAGGCTAATTAGAAACATTGATTTCCTTCGAACTTGTCACAAAATAATCGATATCAACTCAATGAGCCCCTTTAATACATTGATTTTACTTACAGAAGCTTACACCTAGCAAAAAGTACATGTACTTGCTGCACAGCTGTGGATATATGCACTCATATCAACCTGCTTTGTTGAACTGTGTCACAAGTGAACACATGAAAGAAGGATACATACAAAACAAGTTCATTTGTTGTGTCCTGTTGGCTTGCACCATTGCTTGTGCCAATGCCCATATGGCATTGGTGTGAACTCATGACATTTTTGGGGGAATGCTGCTCACAAGTATGTACTACGTCTGTGTAAAGTCTGAAGTCCCAGTCATTCACCACATCTTTAGTAGCTGACTACAGCACAATATCTTGTTGAAAATGTCATGACTGAGAGCTCCGTGTGGAGACGTTGAACGCAATTCAGCATGACTGCCTTGTATTTGGTTCCTTTAAATTTATCTAAAAGACAGCATTCCATTTGATGTGCTGATTGTTTAGTACCATCAGCGTTGTTTCCAAATGAAGTAAATTTGATTATTAGAATTTAACATTTTGTTCAGAACTATCGCTATATAGTGGGAAATTTTCAACAGGGGTTTGGTTTTCACGCTTTTTGCAACCAAGTAACTAATTGCGAATTTAAGACCCCTGAAAATACTTCCCCTACTCTGTACAAGACTATGCTGGTTGATGCAACTGCAAATTGTTCATTCCGTAAATACGTGTACAAGGTAGAGAATCGCGAAAAATAAGCCTCATGGAAATTTCCTGCTGTAAAGTACTTTTCAAAAATTCAGATTATAACTTTGAACAATACCTGTGTTAGCAGTGCAGGGTGCCAAGAATTCAATCTCTCCAGCAGCTTTCAACAGTTCTGACAAATTTTCACAGTTTTGTTGCCTTTTTTGAGAAAGGACACCACATGTCCTAATTGATTGTAATGTGCAATATTATTGATTTTTGTTATCATGGTGACCAGATAGGGATGGTACACTCATACACACGGGCAACGGAATTTTCAAGCCCTGTGAACTAGTGTTAAAGGTGATCATAAAGAGTGCATATTGAGGGCAATACGTACATCTGAGGTTAAGTTTACAGGATTGCAAAAGCAGCTACAGTAGAGCAGTGATGTATTTCCTTCTCTGTGTGTGTGTGTTTGTCTGTTTTCTGTTTGCATGTTTCTTGACATCTCAGTTTAAACTTTTACTTGTAGATGGTGAGTTTGAAAGAGAAATGTTTATGACCACACTCACACTACAATATTAGCTCAAAGGCTGTTAAAAGTAGAGCTGTTATGATTCATCAATAATCATGATACTAGTTTCACCGCGATACAATACT
The DNA here is from genome assembly GCA_009936505.3 of Holothuria glaberrima. Taxonomy (NCBI): domain Eukaryota; kingdom Metazoa; phylum Echinodermata; class Holothuroidea; order Aspidochirotida; family Holothuriidae; genus Holothuria; species Holothuria glaberrima. The sequence goes on along the minus strand of WURT03091444.1, from coordinate 2,839 downwards.
GGACATCCTTTAACTATCAAAATGTCAGGAAAAGAGAAAAAAGTAGAAGCAAATGAATGCATTGTGTTTTATAATAATATTCATAAACATTTATTTCAGTTTTCATGTTGTTAAATACATGTTAGGTTGGTAAAATAAACGGTTGGAAATGCATCAAGTATCTAACTTGAATACATTCACAGGCTTAATTTTCTTTGGGTAATATCTCGATACTATGATGTATGGCGATACTTTTGTCAGTGATAAATTGCAACGCCATTCTGCTCTATTGTGACAGCCCTAATTAAATGCCACTTTCAAGTCAGAAGTTAAGTTGTTCACATTAATTACCAGTCAGATCATAGATGGACCTTGAAAATTGAAAATAATTTTTTTTTCATGTGATATTTGTTCCTGTAGAAAAAAGTGGACAAGAGGGGACGAAAGCTTATAGACTACGACAGTTCAAGACATGCACTAGAAGCTGCCAAAGGAAAAAAAGATGAGACAAGAATAGCTAAAGTAAGTATTCACTGAATGCTTGAACTGAAGGATCTGAAATGGGCTAAATTTTGGGCAAGGGTGTATATTGCAAAGTTCGCTTGGTCTGGAACAGTTGCAGATGTTTCTCATTCATCATAGAAATCAGGCAATACATAAAAATGAGTGAAAACATAAAAAATAAGCGAAGCTCATACCAATAAGTGGACAGTCAGGGAAGTTGAGAAAATTTCATTGAATCAGGGAAAACTGAGGGAATTTGATTTCCTCAATAAATAGGTGTTTAGTATATTTATACATTTTTACTCTGGCTAAAACAGCTTGAAGACATGTCCAACTGCAAGAAAGTCAGAATAATTATCCAGGACTTTTGGAAAATTCATGGGACGAAACTCTAGCACAAAAATAGTAGATTTTGGGTTCATAAAATTCTCTGAACTCTGGTGTGAACTCTGTCAAAAGGACAGATGTCATTGAAAAGTCATTGATTTTTGTAAAGACCGTTTAACTGCATTTGATATGCTTGTGCAATGCTTACATTTATGTGGGATTTTTATTCTTAAGAAAAGAGAATAGGCCTTTTGACATCACGTGATGTTGTTTAAGAGGACAAGTACTGAAGCTCGCATCAGATAAGATATATGACTTTGGTACACGTACCATACACACCTGCATGACATAGTTTTTGTACAAGAAAAAATTAGCTGTTTTCATATAAGTTGGTTTAAGTTACAATGATAAGCACTTACCTCTGTTTGAGGGCGCAATTTCTATTTTGTGACATCATATGCATAAGATCTATAGTCATAGTTTTGTCATCATAGGGGTCATGCAAAGGTTATGTTACAGTCATGGAATGTTGTTGTGCTTGTGGTGCAGGAATTCTGATACTTTTAACAAAAATATTTAGTAGTTAAATGAATGTTAGGTTAGTTCTGGCAGTTTAATGTGAACTCTTGATATTATGAGGAACTGTGTGCTCGTATAGTGAGTGAAAGTCTGTCGTAAAAGTGAAATCTTCAATTATTATTTTATGGTCAAATTAAAAGAGAAACAAGCTACCTGAAAATTATGATTTATTGCTGTTGTCTCTGTATATTTGATATTTCATGATAAATCTCTGTTTGCAGAAACCCATTTTGTTTTGCAGATTGTTTGTGTTAATTTGTAAACAATTTGAAACAATTTATTGCATATTGCATCTAGTTGACCTGTTTTTGTAGCTTTATGTGATAAATATTTTGATAATTTGGTTTTTTGTCAGGCTCAAGAAACATATGCTGAAAAGAAAAAGAACTATGAAGACATCAACAATGAGCTTCATGAGGAATTACCATCATTATATGATAGGTAACGCACCATATGGTAATAGCAAAGCTGTAGCTACCTCCGCTATGCTGCTGCTGGCTTAGGTAGCTGCAGCCTGAAGTCTTAAAAACTCTCCGCAGTATTACTGTCCGGGTTTGTGTTTTGAAATTAAGATCCTCAAGCTCAAGTGATATTATTTTCCTTGATTAGAAATATCCTACTTTAACCTGACACAGCCTCATTTATGATCAGTGACTGACTGAGCAACAGGTGCCAAAGTGCTTAAGATGGCCGCACCACCCACCGCTACCGACCCAGGATCAGATCCTCCCGCCCCCAAAGGAAGGAGAATCTGTTTGGAAACTCAAACATTAATGAAGTGTAGAATAATTGCTTAGGAAAGATCTGAACCTACTGCCATTGCGCTTGGTGCTCAGCATAAGCAATGGAGTAGGGAAAACAAGCCAGTGAGCCACAACTGGAAAAAGGCCGTGGCCAGCCTGACTTAAACTATTTGGTTAGAAACTGAGCTGTAAAACCTCATCTAACTAACTAACTAACAAATTAGGAAAGATCTGGTGACATGGAAAAGACATGGTATACTGTTTGATGTAAAAGCATCAAAATTGTAGAAAGTAGCCACAGTTTCCTTTAAAAATGATCATATGTTTACCTTTTTGCAGGGTAATACCTGTTTTACTCTGACACTGTGAACAATTATTAACTTAATATACAAATCTGTGACATGGAAGCAGAGACTGCCAAGATATTTGTAGTGTTATCCTTTGTTTTTCAGTCTTCATTGCAAGGACAGAGCTTAAGATCTGCCTTGAGAGGTTTTCTCAGGGAGTAAAAGTTTTGTTTATGGAAATCGCAGTATCACTCACCATTGACCTGACTATTATAGTTTGGTCAAAAAAAATTACAGGGTTGTCTTGCAAGCTAGTTTAACTAGCTTGCAAGACACCTCTGTAATTTTTGATTCCTTGCCGAAGGCAGGCAAGGAATCTATGCGATGGTGATGTTGTGTGTGTGTGTGTGTGTGTGTGTG
>WURT03091412.1:0-12704 GCA_009936505.3 Holothuria glaberrima | reverse complement strand
ATTACAAACCTGAATCATATAATTTTCTAATTTAATGATTGCTGAGAATGATATTACTGGACATGATGCCAATTTATGCCAAATTCCTTGGACAGTTCCTATTCATATTACCCCTACTTAGACAACTTACCATTTAGAATAAATTTCTAATTGGCCCAAGGGGAATTGTGTTCTTTGGAAATGTCCAAATTGGGAGTCATCTGGTTAGAAATTCAGAGGGGGGGAGGAGGGGGTTTGTCTGCAGAAAGTTACCTGGCTGGGATGGGGGAATGGTTTGTCTGAGGAAAATGATACAGGTTCGCATTGTCAGGGTGAGAATTTTCCAAGAGGAATTGTTTGAGAACCAATGCCTTTTAACCAATATGGCACTGCTGATCAGTTGCTGCTGGCATTTTGGCTTACAGAGAAGGGGAGGAGAATCTAAAATCTTTCTACACTGTCAAATCCAAGCCACTGCACAAATACAAGGGACAAAAATTTTTGGATGACAGCACAAAAATGGGTATTAGGCCACATGCAGACCATATGCTATAATTTGACTATGTGAGATGTAGACCACAAATGTTTTAAGTCTACAGAGCAAGGTGGTTGGAATGTACTCAGAACAAAATATGGAAAAGATTTACTTTATACAATTATTTAAATTTTTTATATTGATATAATTTCCGTTCACTAAAATGTACCGCAAGTTAGATTTTATGCCTCGACTAACTACTCCATATTTTAATTTCTGAAAATATCCCTTCCATCACCCAAATTCATGCTGAAAAAGAATGATGTATGACAAGTGATCATACTGTGTTCACATTAAGGAGGCACAACTGATTAAGTTATGACAATGACAAAACCTGCAAATATGAATCAGGTTAATGAAATAAGTTTCAAAACGTTGTTTGGGCACATCAAGGACCATATATACCAAGTTGATCATGGTTGAACAAAAGGGTAAGGCTCACCTTCTCTAACAACTTTAAAATGAATGAACACTTTAGAGAGGTTTGCACCCTCTTTTTCATTCTAGAACTAAGAGGGCAACTAGGCAGGGGTTCACTAATCACTCCCACTCCTGATCCCATTCCCCATCCAGCCAACCACTGTATACATCTTAATCCACTCTCCCGAACGCTGGAAGGGGTGGAAGAGTTTTACTTGGCACTAAAACCCCAAAGCTGTATTGTGCAACCTGAGGCAGATAAAACCTGAATCAAACTTTTGTTATATATCATCATCTAGCCACCTTTGTCTGGAATAAGGGGTATGCAAGAGCGTGCACCTTGCAGTCTGAAGGTCCTCATATTTATGGGATGTAATGTTTTTCATGAACCTGTTCGCAGTGGAGCTGAGGTGGTTCAAGGGTTTGTGAACTAAAAAGATTATACATTTATTTCACTCAGGTGGTTTAAGACTCAGGTGCAATCTACTTCAGGCCACTTGGCACAGCTTTTGCCACAGTGCTTATAGACTAAAGTTACACCCTAGTGGCCCGGACGGTGACATCAAATGGCGGTCACATAGGTAGGATTGGGAACTATCAGTACAGCCCCACCTTGTTACCCTCTGAATTACACCTAAACTACACTAAAACCTATCTAAACATTAATCAATTTATCAATTAGAAAACATTATTAACACCAGGCTATGTTATACACACTGAGCATCACATATTTAAAACCTTCACCCTCCCACATTCTGCCTAAGTACCTTCAACAACATCTGGCGTTGCATCTTCTGTTTTAGACTCAGGAGCAGTCTCTTCTCTCTCCTCCACTTCCTCCTTGGTCTCCTCAACTTTCTCTTCATCAACTTTTTGAGACTCTTCTTCAGCTGCAGGAACTGTTTCCTCTTGAGTGGGTGCATCCTCTTGTGAAGGCGAGTCTTCTTTAGAGGCTGATGTTTCCTCCCGAGTTGCTTCTTCCTGCTCACTTCCTTGAGTTGTCTCAGGCTCTGGTTGCTGGAAACAATATCATGACCAAAAGTTTGCTACATACACAATACTGCACCAACAAAATTCTTTATTGACATTTGGTATGCAACAACAAGGCCTCAGCTGAGGGTGGCAATTATATGGTTCAGGCTTCCCGCACCTTCAGTAGTAAACCCCTTTTCTACATATATCTGAAATTGTTTCCACCATACGGAAAATGATTTTGTCTTTAGAACACATATCACTTACATATTATGCTTACGCTATACTTTGCCATGGAAATAAAAATGCCTCTATTTGAAGGGGGGGGGGCCTTTGCCTGTCAGTCAGCCTTAACCTTTGCCAAGGTCTTTCCTCTCAGACCCCATGCTTTCACCCTTTCTTATAAGTCTGGCAAAAGGGCTTAAGAAACACTGGCAAAAGCTGCAGAAAACACCCTTTTGTTGGTAAGGTAAATCACAAAATGTATTTAGTTCCAACCTATTATTATTTTTTCCATACATTTTGACCTACTCTGCATCATCACATTAAACAAAATCTCCATAGTGTTTCAAGATACAACTTGTCTTGCACTAACAATACACTATATCCACAGCTGAATTCCCATGTCTCATTCAAACCTTAAATTTTCATAAGGTTCTTCCATCTTTCTTATAAAATAACACCACATGCTGTACAACAAAACACCATTGTAACAGATAAACAAATTAACAAATAATGTAGCCATGTTAAATGTATTTTATGTCACGATCTCTGCTGTCCTACTAGACTTTTACATTTGCAACCACAGAAGCACTACAATATAGTCTGTCAAACTATCCTGAGATCCTATATTTGTGTGGCCTGCTGACAAGGAAGAAATTATTCCAAACCCTTTTCTGAGTAAACTTTCAAACATTCAATATTATGTGTACACAGATTGTATATGCCTATAATTTTATCATTCCCACCCTCAAAATTGCATCATGAAGTAGGACTGATGCTTAAAACAATCTAAAGTCTGTGGCCATGTACCTCAATCTAAAACTTATTTTAGTCCCGCAGGCAATTTTGGTGCCAATCTCTGCTATACCCTCTAGCCCAGTTACTGTACCTGTGATTTGTCCTTACAGCCAGAAAATTATACAAGGAAAATCATGACAGATACTTTGAAAGTGACCACTATAGGCAAACTAATGTAAATGATTTAATTCCTGACAGTATCAGGCTGTTTCACTAACACTCTGACTCTTTGATTACAAATATTGACCCCACTTGATAATTCCTGTGTAAACTTAACTTTGTGCTTAAGCAGAACACCTGCCTTTTCTGTCTGAGTGTACTTGAGTGATAAAAATAGAAAAATATCCACTGTCTGACAAAGTTGCCAGCTAGACATGTTCAGCAATGAACCATTCCACATCAAGAGAGTCTGCCCACATGAGACACTTTCTGCCTGACTGAACTCAAACTGCCCATACATGTGAGGCACCATGGCAGATGAGATATTAAGTCTGCCATGGGTCATCATTGAGTTTTCAGTACTAACAGAAAAGGGCACATTCAAAGCTTTCTTTTGATACCAGCACATAGACATCTTACAATGTGGACGAGGCATAGATCTGTTTCTGGACTTCCATTACGTTGTGTGTAAATGAACATTTCATGTGCCCTGAGTGAGAAATTTTATCACTTATGATGTGGCTCTTTCACATCATTCCATGTGCAGTGAATGAGACATCATATCACTTATGATGTGGCTCTTTCACATCATTCCATGTACAGTGAGTGACACATCATATCACTTATGATGTTGCTCTTTCACATCATTCCATGTATAGTGAGTGAGACATCATATCACTTATGATGTTGCTCTTTCACATCATTCCATGTATAGTGAGACATATCACTTATGATGTGGCTCTTTCACATCATTCCATGTGCAGTGAGTGAGACATTGTAGCCTATCACTTATGATGTGACTCTTTCACATCATTCCATGTGCAGTGAGTGAAACATCATATTACTTATGATGTGACTCTTTCACACCATTTTTGAAGTACCCTCTTTTTAAAATTAAGAAAATAGCTATTGACATAATGGAGGTGAAAAAGTAATTGGAGAAGTCTTGAAAATTTCTGCTGCTCTAGCTAGTCTTTTTCAGAAAATGTGAATAGAATACATCTCTACAAGTAGTTTGATGCAAAATCCAGGGGTTTGCCTCTCATTTAAGTTGTTGCCATGACTTATGAATGAATTTAACCTTCCCAACAGAGATTTCACCACAAGTACATGCATGTGTATGATACTTCACTGATAAATTATGCCACAGGTCTTTTGGTAAGATACAGCCTTTGACATCAGTGATTACTTATGGCATTTCAATAGTCCTTATTGAACATGCCAACAGCTATCCAACCATCCTTGTAAAAACACCTCCCCCAATATTGGAAACATTTTCAGTTAAAGGTAACCCCACTGACCCTTAGGGAACTACATGCCTGTATTTAAGTTGAGACCCACTCAGTTGGAGTCAATTAAAAACTAGGTTTCAAACTGAAAATGGCACAAACAAGTTCATTTTACTTCCACCAAGGTTGAACCCAACTAAAATACTGATACTCGAAGACAACTCGGTAACCTTAACTGCTAATAGTACAGGACTTTTTTATTTTATAGATAGTCAAGGGCTCTTTATACCATGCAGAACTTCAAAGTTTTTCTAGATGTTTCCAATTTTCAATAATGCAGGGAAACCTTAAAATAATCTTGAAATGCTGTTACATAAATCACCTCTTCTTCTTTTGTTTCTACCTTCTCTTCTTCTTCTTCCTTGGCATCACCTGCCTCTTCAGATGGTTCATCTACCTTCTCTTCTCCCACAACAGCAGCAGCAGTCTCAGTCACAACTGTATCTTCCTCCTGAGGAATAAAATAAATAATAATGATAATTTATAATGAGCATATATCCATCCTGCAGGGTGCTCAAGGTGCAAAAAAAAAGAAAAATAATGAAGTGAGAAACATTTACACCAAATTAAGGAAAGCTTGTCTCATGAGATGGGTTTTAAGAGGTCGTTTAAAAACTAACCCCAAAAATGTTTGGATCTCTGTTCTTGCAGGAGACACATTTTGCTCAAACAAAGATTCCTTGGTGGCGAGTAAAGAGTAATTAACTCAGAAATACTGTATAGACGGGCCATCCCATTGAGTAATTTGAAAACAGTGAGTAAGAAAAAAAACTCATGTCATTCTCTCAAGATTTTGGAATTATATGTTCATCTGCTTGGAGACTCTGGGCAGACAGTCAAATGAGCTAGGCAAACAATTTGCTAGCTGCAAAATAGTAGACATCATCAAATGTAAGGAAACTGACCATTTGTGATGAATGCCCCTCAGAGCCCATTGCCAAAAGACAAACACTGTCCCATACTGGAAAATCCTCTTTCACATTAAAATGCACAAACTCTTATCCAGCCACTTAACATCCAACTAAAGGTACTTTTACTCAGGAGGGATAGAGCAATAGATGTAGTACTGATGAACATATTTCTAATGACTTCTTAACAACCTATGGAATCTCTTGCCGATGGATTTTGCATAAAAGTGCATTGTACTGTCTGGTGAGAGTATGACAGAAAATGCTATTGCTTTCCCACAAAGCACATGAAGCTATATAGACCTAGACCTTTACCTACAAGAGTTCTCATATCTAGGGCTTACTCTCCTTTCAGTCTCATACCATACAATCTGCATAACATACCTTAACTTGTCAATAGGTCTTTATCACTATATACTTTTGTGTTTTTCCTCTTTATATGAAAAGTAATGCTTTGAGTGAAAATCAAAACTTTTGTGCGATGAAATTATTACTATACACCTAGGGGGAATATTTCTTAAAAAGTACAAAATATTCATACAATACTCATTCTGTTTCAAGAATAAAGTTAGAAATCATATGACAGTCAAAGAAAAGATGTCCAATAGTTTCTGTTTCAGTTTGTTCTGTAAAAAGCGTGCATGAGTGAATCAGTTGTAATGTTGCAGTATATTTGTCTATGCAGTACACGAAAGGCTCCTGATTCAAAGAGGCTAAATTAAGGATGACACTGAGTCTCAACGGAGTCTTTCAAAGATAAACAACTGTCTGTACCCATCAATATGAGGGTAGGCCACAAGCCAGAATGGCAAATATTTTGGACTTAGTGTCAAAACTGCCTCCGGGTGTGTGCAGTGTATGGGTACAATGTAAATAACATATGGGATAAGTACAACTCTGCAAAATGATTATCCCCTAAATCATTAAGAGTTTCATTGATTAATTAAATGCACAAGTGTAAGTCATTTTGCAGCCATAAGGTAGCTGCAGCTCATGTGGTCTTAAGTTTTGTCAATGCCCCCAAGGAAAAAAATAGTTACTAAAGGTAGTCTAGAATGCTTTACCCCTTTCATTACAGTTTTTTCACAGCATACCATACAACTTATTGGCTCTTTAATGGCTTTAATGATTAGAAAGTGACAGTCTGCAGTCGTGCTTTAGAAATGGTAACACTTGTTGGTGATTGATGTACAGAGGTTGCTCAGGTAAGTTTACACAAGCAATATAGCAGCCTACAAAGTATTATCATGACACTTGTACTACCACTATGCAAGGGATCTTACACAAAGAGTTGAATTTAACTTGCAAGTAACATGCAAAGTAAACAATCTTCAAACTTCCTGTATCATTTCTTTCGGTAATTGAAATTACATGAAAGGGTTGCACATCATCTAAATACAATCCTTCATTCAATCATAAGTGTAAAAGACCACTTTCAAATGGGGTTGGGATGGGGTGGGTGTGGGCACATTTGCCCCAAAATTTTAGCATGTTCACCCACAAAATGGCAAATATTTGATCAAAACTAGCAAAATTTTTCCCAAATGGAATGCTACAGCCCCCAATCCACCTCTGACCTGCCCCCTCTCCCCCCCCCCACAATGAGTGCTTATCCATAATCCTATGTTCCAGTACAGGAGGTTGGGTACCATGCTAAGCCTTACAACCATGCTCATGTAACATCAAAAGATAAGTTGTATGAACACAAGTGACACCACTACCTGCATTCTTTTGATTGATCAGTGAGTCTACATTCTCCATAACACCAGCTTTGTACAGCTTTGTGGCATTGCTCATAAAAATATTACATTAGTGAAATGTACCCGTTATATAATTTGCTATATTTGTAGCAGGTTGATACTTATAATGGCACAATCAATAGCAAATTCAGTTAGCTTGCTGGATTTATTTGGCTTTCCCTCATTGAACAGAAGTGATGATGCATTTTACAGATCAATGACTCAGCAACACACATATCTAGAATTAGGGGAGAACGCAGTCACCCCAAGTTTTTTTTACAAATCCCCCGTTATTTTGTGCACTCGTATCTTTCATTTGTTTCCGTCCAAAACATTGAATACAGAAGTGAAATCAAGGAGATATTCCGTATGAATTTAACAAAAATATTGTCACATGAGCCATTCCTGAAGTAGGATAACAGGGTACACTAATTCAAATGGGGGGGAGAGGGGGGAAGAGTGCATTTTCCCTTTAAGTATGTATTGCTACATATTAACCTTCACTTCATCTTTTGTTTCTTCATCCTTAGATGTTTCAGCGGGTGGTTCTTCTGTGACTGGTTCTGACTCTTTTTCTGGAGCCTGTTCTGGCTCCTCTGGTGTAGATTCAGGTTCTACCGGTGTGGATTCAGGTTCTGATGGTGTGGATTCAGGTTCTGCCGGTGTGGATTCAGTTTCTACAGGTGCAGGCTCTGGTTCTGCTGGTGTAGGTTCAGGTTCTGCTGGTGTGGGTTCAGGTTCTGCTGGTGTGGGTTCAGGTTCTGCTGGTGTAGGTTCAGGTTCCACTGGTGTTGGTTCAGGTTCCACCGGTGTAGGTTCAGGTTCCACCGGTGTAGGTTCAGGTTCCACCGGTGTAGGTTCTGGTTCTGTGGATGGTTTATCATCTTCCTAACAATTGATAAAAGGGATGAATCATCTATGAAGATCATGATGACACAAGAAGCAACCCACTTCATACAAGACATTATCCACAAAGATCCCTCCTCTGGCAATCTGTGAGCCCCAATACAGTACCTCCTATTTACATATGTTACCCTCACTTACCCCAAGTGTTACCTTACAAATGAAAAATAGCTTTATAGTGGAAGAGAGCCCTCCATGGGCAGAGCTACTCAGTTCCTAGAACTGATTTGTTATGTGCTATACCTGATAGAAATGATGACAAATTTCTTTTACAACCACCCTTCCTTCTTCTCTTCTCCCTCCTGCAAATTGTAATCAATCTAGATACGAAGATGAATCATGCCAACTACTGTCAATGACTCTTTTGGTTGAAAAACAACATCACTGAATTACGTAGGTGAAAAGTTGGCGAGATGGGAAGCTCCTTCTTGGAAAATTGTGACACTAGGGGAAAATGTTAGCACTTGAATTTTGTTTATTTTGTATATACTGTATCTCCACTGCTTACAGCACATCTCCTTTGGTAATCTGTTTCTCCATTTTGCATGAGGACATTTTTCTTCTTTGTCATTCGTTGTTAAGTACCTGTACTCTTGTGCTTTTTTTCAAGAAAATCACTACCACAAGCTTTCAGTAGCTTTCTTGTATTTCCAGTAACTCACAATTCTCTTCAATGTGTTGTTGCATAATGCTATGTGCTTATCCTAATTCTTCTCTTAAAATTCATGTACTGTACTGATACAGTATTAACAAAAATCTGTACATATGAGGTACTGTAAGTTTACTTCAGTTGAAATAAGGGTTGAGAGCCCAAAAGAGATTTTACTTCCTTCCTTTGATATCAAATTTCTCCCTGTTGAAAAATTTGATGTACTGTAATATAAACTTGGCATACGGTGCTAATCAGTCTTTTCAGACAATTATGTTCATATTGGCAACAAAGTAACAAAAATAATACTTTGCTACAATATGCCTGTACAAAGTACTACTTTACTGTATCTGTTAACCAGACAAACAGAGCGTGCAATCAGGAAAGAACATATGGTACTGTACTAAATGAAAACAGTAGGCAAGGAGATGACAGATTAATATTTACCCAAATTTACACCTTTTCATTAATCACGAAGGTTTCATTGCTTTTTCCAGCCATGTTTATGGTTCAAATTTTGTTTTCTTCGTTTGGTTCCATTCAACTTTCTTTTGTAATTGTTTTTTTTTTTTTTTTTGTAAATTTATGTAAGTAGAGTACAATCGTAAACTGTAAATGCAGATGCCGTCGAACTAGTACATTAATACACATATTCAATAGGGTGTTAAAAAGTGGCTAGGACTATAGTTTGTTACTCAGCAATAAACAGTTTAAAACAGCAATAAACAGTTCAAAACAGTAAACAGTTAAATCTGCAGGCCAACTTTATTGGACAGCAAACAGTTTGTTATCCAGTTCATTACCAAACTAAAATTTACAATATTACTTATTGTTAGCTTACCTTATCTCTTGATCAGACACAAACCTACAGGGTAGCTAGCCAATGATGAAGGCAACAAATGAGGGAAGTATTCTTTATTTTAGCTACTGTAATACTGTAGTTCAGGTGATAAAATACAGTATACCCTGGAGTATATACTGTAGTGCCAAAATGAGACAAGTGGTGTTGGCACTAGTAATGAACAGACCTGTCAACCTGTCTGACCCCAAAATAGGGAGATTTTCATTTTTCAAAACCACAAAACCCGGGAGATTCGTGGAAAAAAGGGAGCCTCCCAGTAAAACTGGGAGAGTTAACAGGTCTGAATGAATGTTGAGAAAGTGAGCAAGGGAGCGGTCACTGAATTTTAATGGGGAATTGAACTGGTTTAATAATTTCCATGTCACATTAAAAGCAAGGAAGGGGATATAAACAGTTTTTCACTAACAGGGGAAACTGATTGGTCCCTTGCTGGCAAATGCCACAAGTACCAGCAATGAACTGTAATAATAACAGTGAGGCAATACACTTGTGAATTGTCTTCTTCATAACAATACTCTGCACTCAGAATGTGAGATATGCCTGCTATGCAAATTGATTACACATGTCAGAGTATTTGAATGAACATATAGCCCACACCGATTGTGTGCATGCAGTATGAGAGATGATATTCAATTTAATTTTAGAACCACAGGTATAAAATCAATCTTTTTATATCAAGAAGGCACTATGTCTTTTAACTTTGGTATATATACATTGCAAATCACAGTAGCCCACTTTAAAACATTTATCCCAATGTAAAAGTCCCCTACTTATAGCCCTGAACAGACGTTTTTAAAGAGCCTATGAAATAGGGTGCCTAATGTGGTTTATGTTATTTGCTGAAATATATCAGAAACACAAACTAAACAAATTTGGCTGATAAATTGCCACGTATTTGGTCCCCAGGGACTTTTCAAACCGTAAAATCCCGTCCCCATTACCAGTGAGTTGAAAAACGCAGAGTTAAAACTGACCCTACAATGACGTCATCGCAGGGACGTCAAAGCCAAAGCTAGAATCTTTGTTACACAATCATGTTGACTATCAATGTGCTACGAATTGCAGACAACAAAAAATGGCATCGGTTTCTGAAGAAATAAGAGTTGGATTTATTTGCATCTTCTTCAAGTTTAGTCGAAGAAGAAATTCTGCAGTACGAGGACGTTGAAGGAGAGATGAAGAGCCAGCGCAAGGAAGTCAACTTTGCCAGCTCGAGCCTTTGGCTGATGAAGCTAAGCGGCTTGAGCCAGTGCCTGCACCCGGCAATAGCGGCGAGCATGCTCCTACAGCAGTTAGGCTAGATAATATAGCCTGGTAAGGTTTTGCACCGTAACTGGTAATAGCTTCACACTTTTTATAGTTTCACAGATCAGAGGAACTACGGTGAGCTAAAAATTAACGCATATTACGAGGAAAAAAATCCGACATATATTCACCGAAAGTTGTAAGTCGCAGCTTGCTTCAGACTGCCACCGAAAGAAGCCTTGTTTCCCTATTGCTCGTAATCGTTTTTATGTTAGTAGTAACGGTTGCCAGTCAAGTCGCCCCACAGTGGAGTCGCCCCTCACACAAAGTCGCCTCTTGACAAAGTCGCCCTGTACATACAGTAGTATCTTGACGTATGCCTTGGTCATACGCAATGGTGCAGGGAAAACCAGCCAGTGAGCCACAACTGGGAACAAGGCCATGGCCGGCCCGACTTAAATTGGTTACAAACTGAGCCGTAAAACCTCATCTAACTACAGTACGTACATACGTGAACAAATCAAAGAATTCCATCACTGGGATCTAATTAATGCTGGTGGTTAACCCTGCATTGACTGACTATGAATGCAACACAGTTAACCAGTGTTCACAGGATTATACAAAATGGAACATGTGTTCCTGTGATGTCATTCCAGAGGTCGATGTACTTTCACTTTTGAAGGAGTTTGGGGTGCCGGTGGCCAGTTTCTTTTTGTAATTTCTCCTGACTCGAGCGGTATTTTTCAACGTTGAAGTTATTTTAGACGTTAGTTTGGCTGGAAGAATCTTATCAGGTGGCTATTAATTCTCATTTCATAGGCTCTTTAACATTTCCACGTACGCATGCTCAGAATTGTCAATGATTTTACACTATTTCAACACATACATGAACCTCATTTGCCCAGGGCTGCCACTTTTGTTTTTTGAAATTCATATCACAATGTTACATGTGAGTCATATTCAAGGTGACATCAAGTGTGGGATCAACTGTGATAAATTACTACATTTTGATTCTGGATTGAGCCACACTCACTCATTAACCAAATATGCACAACAGACAGTCCTGTCTTCAGTATCACACAGGTAGATTACTGTACAGTGGGAAATTTTCGCAGGGGTTTAATTTTCGTGCTTTTCGCAATCAAGTAACCCATTGCGAATTTTAAACCTGCAAAAATACTCCCATTACTATGTACAAGACTATGCTGGTTGATGCAACAGCGAATTCTTCACCCTGCAAATATATATACAAGGTTTAGAACCGCAAAAAATTAGCCTCCTGGAAATTTTCCGCTATACAGTAATCTATACTGTGTGACCTTGAGCACATTATGATTTGCACCTCAGATATTTTAAGTGTGAATTTGTCATACTTTTGATATCCATATCACGAAATCGAAAAAAACTTTTTATATACTGTAAATCTATTAAATCTGTTGTGTCCAGTAGGTTTTACAAGGGTCTCCCTATTTGAAACACAATTTAAATTTTTCTCAATTTAATGTGCCATTTGCCCACAAAAATGGTATCTGCAATATTTTAGACAAGTTTAGGTCTATTTTCCCAGTGAACACCAAATGAATGTGGGTGCATGGAGAAGTCTGCAATCATCCCCTGAGGCAACCCTGCCGCCTTGTCATAATATTAGATACATTCTGAAGGTGGTGTATAAATTGTGTTAAACTCTAGGACAACAACAAACTGCATAAACAGACCTTTTTCACATCTCACCCACCTCAAACCCCCATCCCTACCCTTGGGACTTAAGCTATGAATGCAAATATACTAAGGAATGGCACACATATGATTATTTTACTGACATGAAAATTTTAAAGCTCGAAGATCTTGTGAAATTTAAGACAGCCCTCTTACTGTTTAAAGCTAAAAATGCCTCCAAATATTCAAAGGTTATTTATTAAAAAAGAAAGTAAATTACAAACTCACCATAAAGATGATTTTTATCAAATTTCTGTCCGCACAACCTTTAAAGCTATGAGTCTATCAGTGTGTGGTGTAAAAATATG
>WURT03091401.1:0-12705 GCA_009936505.3 Holothuria glaberrima | reverse complement strand
TTACTCTAGTCTAAACCCTACAAAATAACATCAGCTAGTTACCTACAGTGGGACCCACTGTAACACTATCATGAAGTTAACCACTGCTCCTCTGCCTTGACACCCCTACCTCCCCCCCAGCCCAAAGCGCTATTTTTTAATGTTTCTTTTTATAAGTGAAAAAATCTGATTCCGTCCGGATTTGAAATACTATTCGGCAAAATCCGGTTCCGGCCGGAACCAAAAATTTGGATCCGAGGCATCCCTACCAATAACAGTCATTACACAGGCTAAAATGTATATGCTGTACGTAAGTTCTTCTTTTATTCAGGAGACTCTCTTGCAGGGTACTGTACCAGCAGCCTAGCAAAAAGTCCAAAACTTTTGATATCATATTCAAGACCTTTTCACAACCAGAGTGGTCATTTTTTAAAAAACCAAGGAATAAAAAATTATGTTGGAAGGAAAAATGGTCTCATTTTAAACATTTTACAAACTGTAGGTATGTAACAAATATACAACAGAGGGTGTACAGGGGTTTCAGGTTTCCAGACCATATTTCCATTTTTTCCATTTACAAACCCCAAAACTGTTAAAAGCCTGACTCTCAACACAATAAAAAAAATCCACTCTTAGACATTTTGCTATAAATATTGTGGGAATTTTTAGGTATGTAGAGGTGAAGTACTATACTATAAAGCAGAGTGATGAGCATGGAGAGTTAAAAATAATTTATCAACATAAATCTAGGCATTTTGTTAGATACTAGAGTAGTCAGTTCTGGATTTATTTTAAGGTAAGAGATCAGCTTTATAGCAAAACTAATAAAGAATTTATGGCATCATCTGTTTGATTAAACTGACTATGAGGAAAAGTTCACACACACTGGTTGACTCTGATAATGCCAAGTACATCTAGTTTTCTGCCATTGCACTATCAGGTCTCGATTTTAACAGTAGTCCGGTCGCCAGAGACAACAAAAATTTGTGAGGGACAAGCAAATAGTTCAGGGTTGGTTGTCTGAAGGACAACCAAAGTTCATGAAAAAAGACAACAAATGACTTTTAGGGTTACTGCAAAATTCATTTTTGGGCACCTAAATTTTCTTTTGGACAACCAAAAAATCGCAGACAGGTTGTCCGTAGACAACCATAAAATTTTCTCAAAGTCGAAAGTCGAGGCCCGACTATCCACACTTACCCATGGTTAAGATGTCTAGACACCAATGTCATTAAGATCTGCAACAAGACTAGTTTAACTTTTTTTTTTAATGCTCTCAACATAAAAATGACCTTACTACTGTACCCATATCCATCGCATTGCAAGTTTTACAAAAAGGTGGGGGTGCACCTTTTGCCCACTGGATCTGGTCATCTCTTCTTTACAGTAATTTTGAGCTGTTGTGCAGTAAGACTCAGTAAATATTGTTTTGAACACAAAGTTCAAACTTCAAATAACTGGGTGAGGGGATAAAACTTTAAATAACTGAGTGCAGGGATTCTGCCTCCTCCCACCCCCATGGCATGTGAAAGTGAATACTCATGATTGCCCAGCATTGTGAGTTACTGTAGCTCACTTTTTCAGAGTTAAAATTCAAGTTGCTAAAGAAAGCAGTCTACCAATACTTCTGTGCAATGTGCAATGATGTTTTCAGTCAAGCTTCATCTGACATACTAGGTGCCACCGAGCCAGATGATTTTACTCCTAGAATCAGCCCCTTCCTTTGTGTCAAAAAGATATGACCAGCCATTTTCACAAACCAGTATTGGTGTAATCCAACTGGTGGAATATTTCCCTTTGATTATATTAAAAACAGGTTAGTGCATGGACAGGTGTGGAACAGGGAGTCTTCCCACTTTTATAAGTAGATCCCCCCTCCCTCCCCACTTTTTCCCCAACCCTCATGAAAATAATACGCAAAATGTTTGATTCCATAGCTTGCAGTAGCTGATTTAATTTAAACAAAGTACATCAAACGGTGGAAAAAGCCATTTAATGAATTATAGGCTAATCATCAGTAAATGTCTCAGATTACACCATAGTTCATTCATCTAGATTCCACATTTTCCCCAGATTCCTTGCTTCTACGACTTTACAATTTGCACTTGAAGTAGTTCTGTTCAGGGTCATGTTCAACCCCCCCCCCTCCCTCACTATCTAACCTCATCCCACTCCCTCCCACCAATTCTTTTGAGAAGCTGTTGATGCTCATTCTCAAGAGGTAGTATTTTAATTAGTGAATAGGCATTTTCTCTGATTTGTGCACAAATCACTGACACAAGTTCTTGAGCACATTTCACGTTTGTATTGTTGAACAGTAACTAACACTACCAGAGTACTCCTGGAGTCCAGACAACGTGTTGCCATCATTCCAAACATCATATGATAAAATTTAAACTTTCAATGACTTTAAAAGGGATATGACATCCCCCCCCCCCCAGCTCAAACCAGGAAGTTGCTGGCAACTCTCTGCCTAAATGTATAGGAATAGCCCTAGAGTTCTAAATACTTTGACAACTGCAATTTAATTGACATCCCTTCAAACATTACAGTTACACTCTGGTTGGTCAACAGTGACTTGCACAGTCAGTTGTGTTCCCAATTAAGCTCACACACTGTGTGGGTCAATATTGCCTAGAACATGTTACAGAAAACCCTTACAGAGATGTTTTTTTCACAGTTAAGGACAAAAACCAGAATGCAAAAATGCATTGGGGTTTCGATGATGCATGTTTTATTCCAAATAATGCCATGTTAGCCATTTCTTTCAGTCGTTAGTCAAATGCTCTCTTAACATATTGGAAAAATACAGTTTCGTGTTTATATTTGATCTTATGAATTCTTGGGATATTTTGCATTTTGACCTTTGGCGACCCCAGATGACAATCTAGTGCATCTACATACTAAGAATGAAAATTATCCAAGCTTCCCACCTTGAGATATGTTGTTTACAAGGTTTTCAGAGTTTGACCCCCAGTGACCCCAGATGACCTTTGACCCCAACCAAAAAATAGGGTTCTTCCTCTCACCATAACGCATCTACATACTAGTTATGAAATTCATCCAAGCTTCCTACCTCGAGATACTGTGTTAACAAGATTTTCTGAGTTTGACCCCCAGTGACCCCCAGTGACCCCAGATGACCTTTGACCACCACCAAAAACAATAGGTTCTTCCTCTCACCATAACGCGTCTACATACTAAGTATGATATTCATCCAAGCTTCCTACCTCCAGATACCGTGTTAACAAGGTTTTCAGTTTGACCCCCGGTGACCCCAGATGATCTTTGACCCCACCAAAAACAACAGGGTTCTTCCTCTCACCATAATGCATCTACATACTAAGTATGAAATTAATCCAAGCTTCCTACTTCGAGATATCACGTCAACAAGGTTTTCAGAGCTTGACCCCTGGTGACCCCAGATGACCTTTGACCCCCACCAAAAACGATATGGTTCTTCCTCTCATTATTGGGCATCTATGTACCAAGTTTGAGAACTGTCAGAATTTCCCTTCTTGAGATACCTTGTTAACGAGCAAAGTCACAAACACATACACACATACACATGCACATACATACATACACACACACCATCACGAATGCATAGGTTTCTCTTATCATCACAACCAAAAAAAATCTGTCAGTTCTTTAAAAGATACATTTGTTTGCACTGTTTTTCACAAATTTCCTTTTTGCTACTGTACATGTCAAAGATTTTTGAGAACAAGCCCTTCTTAAAGGATTTATACGGTTTTTTAATTGCTGTACATTCAATTCAATTCAATTCAAATTTATTTCGCACCTGAACAATACAATACCTTAATAAACAGTCTTTACAAAATAATTATGCTGGACACTAGAGAAACATAAATGTTTATCGAGGCTAGTGACTTTAAGTAAGAAAAGAGAGAAAACAAAAGATGAAAGAGATATTTACAAAAGACCTGCTGTACATAGGGTGCTGCTCTTTTCCAGCAACCAGTGTCACTTTATGTTGCAGTGAAAAATTATACTGGTAAATCAGCTGTCAACTTCAAAATTTCAATATTTTTTTAAAACCACAGTTGCAGTTACTATGGACAAAATTCTGTAACAGGATAGGTGGGAAACAAATCAAGGATGTGAGAAGTTCCTTTCTGGGAAATTGTGATTTAAGTGCAGAGACTCCGCAAAAGGAACGAAAATGCTTCCTTGTACATAGAAACATGTAAAAACTGTGCATGAGGAAAAATGCTCCCATACCAGAATGGCAGCCAACTGTTTATCTATTCACACCTGAAGTTTATTCATCCAGCCTCCCTCATTTCCCCTAAGAGAATTAACTTATATCTACTAGTTACTCTTGTATGTAAACTTGAATAGGGCTTACACAAAGGCTTCAGTCTCACAGACTAAAAACAAGCAGATTTAGTGAGCACTGATGCAGTCTGCAGCTGACTGGACAAGCAGAGGCAAGGCAAAGGTGTGAAACAGGAAGTCAGGTTAGGAGTTGTGATACCACATTTTTTGCAGGAAAAGTGAGGTATCAGGTCCATGTTTTGGTATAGGGAAAATTTTCATATGGGGAAATTTGACTTGCACCCTAGGAAATTAATATTTTTCCAGCTTTGCATATAACACTCATCCATCGTTCCTTTTCGATACCCCTATGCAAAAGAATATGATGCATAGATTAACAATACTGGGTTGGAAATTCATATGTCAATGTTTGGGCATGGAGCTTACACACTTCTGACCGTAAATGTTCTTCCAAAAGGTGCTAGCATCTTGCAGACCCCAAGCCTCTCCAATACAAAAATACAGAGATTCCCAACTTTCCAAACACACAACGGGAGATTCAGGGGAAAATAAGGGAATGCAGGAATTTCCAGCAATTTGTTTCGTGTAACATGCAAACGTTAAAGGAAGAAAGTAGTTGCCCCAAGTTTATTATCTAACCTGTGCTAAATCTTACAGATCTCTTTTTATTTTGCTTATAAGTATCCTTTCATTGTGTCTCGGTAGAAAAGCATTTAATATTGAAAGTAAGCCAAGGTGCGATTTTGCATGAATGTAGCTCACAAGTAACAATATCTAAACTTGGCGTAGTAAAATATGTTCTCTGGTCAGAGATGCCTGAGACGGTAAATTTGCGTAATGTAAAATGTGTAAACAGAAATAAGGAACGGTAAGATGCTGTGTAGAGAAAGTCACGAGGTTATTGAAGTTAAGTACAGAACGAAGATGTGGCTAAGAGCAACGCATGCATGTACAGATATTGCATCTCAAAAAGGCGAGGCAATGAAAGGTCAGTCAGTTTAGTTGGTTTCATTACAATAGGCTATCTATAACCAATTATCAAATTACGATGTTTTTTTTTTTCTGTTAAATATTTGTACATACATTCTGTATTATTTTACATTTATTCCAGGGTTTTTATGTGGGTGCAATAAACTAATAAGGATAAAGGTACACCTTGATCGTCTATTCTTTTGTCCGGTTGTTTGCTTCACCCTACCCGTGACAGTAGTCCAAGCCTACACTTCTGATATAAACAAAACCATTAGAACTTTGGGGATCTTAGTGGACAATTAGGTCCAAGGTCCAACTCTGGCTAGGCTAGGCCTTTGTGGGTGGATGTTGGCTTGTGGGTGGAGCTGGCCTGGTGGTTGAGTGTACTGCCTTGCACACTAGAGGTCCCTGGATCAAATCACGTTTCAACCACTTGGAAATTTTCTGGGGACTAAAATTTACTTGTTCAGCATAGCTGTTCACAGTGATGTTGAGCCAAAGTGCATTCCATGTCAGGCACACGCTGAAGTTATGCCAAAAAAACAATAGAAAACATAAGGAAAATGCCAACTCCACGCCGAAGATCTTCAGTTCTGAGTGCATGGAACACAGACTGGATGTTGAGGGGGTTTACATTGGCAAGTTTTAATTGGGTATCTGACTGTGTGATCCAGGAAGTTGTCTGACTCATGAAGTTGTGAGCTTTGCTCGGTTCAGCTGTTGAGCAGTGGTGCGGAGCAAGGAACCTCCACCCCTCCCAGCCTTTGGGAAAGTGGCTAAAGACTGGGGATATACTCATGTCCGTCGGATGGAGAGGTTAAATGGCAGTCCCAGGAGCAGGATTGGGAGAGATTAGGCCTAGCCTAGTACACGACTGCCTCGTTACGTTTTCAGCACTACTCGAAAAGAGAAGACGAATCTCGATGGTGTTTATCAATGCTCACTCTGGTATAGGGTCGTCAATGAGTCAACTGGCTTCCTGACCCTCAAACGTTTAACTTTACGTTAGACATATATGGCTACTGAATTATTATAAATGCGAAAAAAAAAGAAAACTAACGTTCAAACTTAAGTGTATGAATGTTGATAAGGAAGCCTAGCCCTAAGCCTACCTGTATTGGTCAAATCTCTTCGAGTTTGACAAAAACAGAGATAGCATCGAGAGACTTGAACCTTTCTTGTCATAACATTCTTTGAGGGCTTTCCATTCCGCACACTCGGTTAGAAATGACGACATGTTGAATAACAGCTGGAAGCACTCTTCTTTGAGAATAGCTGAGCTAGATGTGACACAAAATTGTACAGCAGCAGTCACACACAGCAAGGCTAGGCCTAATTCTAAGATATGAACGTATATCGTCAGTAGCAGTAGCCTACGAGAGTTTGTCCTTGTTGTATTGTATGGAGCAACAACAGTCACACTTCTTCCGTGAAAATCGAAAACGTCTGTGCTGAACACATGCTGTCATGCACAGTGCCTGGGAATACAAGATAACTTCCGGATTATTTTTCAACACAGAGAGACTAATGAATATTCAAATTTAGACTCCCTTACCGACCGTTTATATAAACGAATACGCACTGTTGGGACCATAGAAATTTTCATTTCTACGCTATGGTTGGGAACAATAATGTGCATGCTAACGCGCGCAAGCATGCACATCATTGGTTGGGACCTACTAAAAACTGCCCGGACTACCTTGCCCGAGTAAGACCGAAGAGAGACATAAAGACCGAACAAAGCGTACGTCAACGACAAGCGAGGGAAAATTTAATCACCTGCCAACGCGTAGGAGCAAAGTCCGACGCATGACATACACACCGGCAAAGGCAAGTGCAAAGAAATGATTTCCTCTTTTCCCAATATATGTTCAAGAAAATAAAGCCCAGTTCCCAGTTTAAGGAGGCCCAAATTGCGGGGGCTAATGTCCGTAGCCCCCCCCCCCTGCTTTAGATGTGCTTTGTGATGCTTTTTAAGTATTCATCGATCGAGGGCCTCGGGTAACAGTGGGTAGCTGATTAATTTTAGCTAACCGAGTTGTCCACCCTCAGTCTCAGTGGCATATCCAAAATTTCTTTGTTGGGGGGGGGGGGGGCAAACAAAAATATATGATTCCACCACCGCTAGCCATCCGTTATTGAGAATCCTGCATTCTGATTGGTTAACACTGACCTGTTATTCCACAACACGCTGTCAGTAAACATAAAAACTGATAAAAATGAAGTTTTTCACACATTTTCGGTGGTAGAATACGAATAAACCATATTGGATTATTATTATCTCATAAGCCTTCGCGACTCCAAATTTGGCAAAATAACGGACTCGACTTGCCAAATTTGGAGTCTCGACGGTTTATTCACCAATAATAGTCTGCCAAATGCGATTTTACATGTCTGCCCCAAACTTTGTTTACACACTTACTGTACTGAAGCTCAGTGCAGCGTGCAGCACCATTTACAACGTAAGTTGTACATGACCATGATATGTACACCGACGGTTGATACTGCATGCATGCTTAGGGTTCCTATATAAACCCTACTGCCCTATGCATGCTGAGACCAGGGAGCCATCATTTTTCATTGTTCCCTACCTGCCAACTGGCCGAATTGATTAATTGCCAGGCTGGTCATATTTATCAAAGTTTGTATATAATGTAAATGTCATATTTTCTTCTGTCAAAGAAAACTCTTCTTTTAAATCTCATTGCTTGAAATTATAGGGCAAGGGGACAAGAATGTGTAACGAAATAATTTGGGGTGCACTGCCCCCTCCCCTCTCCCATGTCTATGCCACTGCTCGGTCTTGCCAAAAAGCCTGGTCATGCTGCCGCTGCAGAATTAAACAGGAGATTTGGCCAATTATCCAAAGGTCTTTTCTCTGGGTGAACCTTATCTCTACACTTGCAACAGTTAATCTCTGTTGACCAAAAAGGGTTCAAGCCTTGCCTTTGTTAAGAGCTGTTGTTCAACCATGGAATTTATAACTAATATCTCTATGTTTCACTGAATACAACAACAAACCCAGGGGCGTCCCCAGAGCATTTTTTTCATGGGGGTGTGGTTCCGCACTTGCCGACTGAGGGAAGCAAATGATAGTTAGCGTTGCGGTTAGAGAGAACCGTTAGTCCAACCGGTGGCGGTCCAGCAGGACGGTGGGGCCAGCCTTGCCAGACGGGGGGGGGGGAGGCTGTCGAGGGGTTGGTAAGGGGAGCCTTGAAGAAAATCTGTGTACTATACCAAGCCATTGCCGGTCATTTATTTCATAACATTTTGTGTAAACTGGAAGAAAATAGTTACGTGCTGATTGAATGTTTTTCCGGGAATCTGAACTGTGAAATTGCAAAGCGCGCGAAGCGCGAAAAGTTTGGGGTAAGCTTACACTAAAAAGAATCTGAAGATATTTAAAGCTTACATAGGTCAATTGCCAGGGCAGTTGAGCCCTATCGGGCACAATTTACATTGTACTTCCCTCCTCGAGTCACTATCCGTACCGCACGACAGACTCAGGGGAACATTAACTTAGTTTAGGGAAATGAGGTGCAGTTCCCGTCATTTACATAAATCGATATATAATTTACTTCTTAAGTTACTTGAAAAGATAGAAAGGGTGTGTACTATATTTAGCTATAAGTAACGGAACTGACGAAGAAGAGTGGGCAATGCGTACCCAAAATTTTGGGTTTTATCGCAGAAATGACCCATTTGAAACCCAAAATAAGTAAACCGGCCATGGGTGGCGACTGAATTTTCCCCACAGGGGGCCGAGCCATGCCAGCGACCCAAAGTTCCGACAGCCCCTATGTCGAGGGTTGGGGAGAAGTGGATATGGAGAAGCCTAACCATCCCATGCCATTGCAGGGCATATTTTGCGTAAAATCACTTAATTCTTCAAGAGCCGAGTTGCGCACTGATAGTGTTGTTTTGAGTCTAAATCGTGAAATTGCAAAGCGCGCGAAGCGCGAAAATTTTTGGTAGGCTTACACACAAAACATATGTAATCATTAAGAACAAAAAGAAAAAGAAAAACTTCAGGGATTGCATACCATATAGGGGCATCATACATTGTGTCGAAACCACCTGGACTACCCGATGAAATAGGCAAACTTTGCTCCAGTCCGTGAGTCACTCACCAACTGACCGTACCGCATGAGACACACTAGAGAACAGCAACTAGGCTTTGTGATATGGTATGAAATTTACGACCTCTACATAACCTGTGTACCCTGCCCACATGTTACTTGGTACGTTTAACAGGACTTCTGCTGTATAGCTTTGTGGAATGGAACTATTGAAGAAACTTGAGTGACTCTAAGCGCGCGTAGCGCGCCGAAAATTTTGAGTTCTTATTAGAAAAGGTGTCCTCTTTCTTTCACTTCTTTTCCTCTTTCAAGGGAGTTGCAATGCTCTTTTCCTCTTGTTTCCTTCATTTTGCCGACTGGTTCAGAATTTACCGACTAAATGGCAGAATACTACATTACCATGAACGATGAACTCCTTTAGTGTACAATGATACTGAAAAGCCGTAGCTTTTCTTTCTCTTTCCCTCTTCTCTTTCCCCCTTTTTTCTCTTTTTTCTCTTTCTTCTTCCTTTTAACTTTCCTCTTTCCTTCATTTTGCCGACTTGTGCAGGATTTTGCCGACTGCGTGGATTAATGGGGGGGGGGGTGTCACCACCCACATCCATCTTGGAACTGCCCTGAACAAACCCCTTTAACTTTATTGATCTCAAGACAGCCAGGCTGCACAGGAAGTTTACTAATAGATTGTGATTTAAAAGTGGTCAACTAGGGATGGCTAAAACTTGGTATACCGTTATTTCTAGCGTCATGGTTTAAAGTGTAGCCTACCTTAAGTTTAAATTTCCAAACTGAATATAAAGTTACAGAGCTTGAAAAATAAATCCAAATGTTGCAACTTTATCTTCACAACACATTTCTGGGCTGAAATATTAAATGTTGAAACTTACTCCCTCAATTTTAAATGGCAGGTGCATAGCTACGGGAAGGGGGACTAGGGGGCGCCAGCCCCCCCCCCCCCAATTGGCCCCAAGCTGTCCCAATGGCGATCTGGGCTAAAAAAAATTACTCGACTGGGCTACTCAACTTGATAATGATAGACTCTGGCTGTGAGTTCTAGTAGACATTCCTTGTCACAAGTTGTCAGTCCCACACACTCTTCTCGCGACTCTTAGGGCTTAGGTAGTATCTTCCTCTCTATTAATATTTTTCAAAGGGTGCATAATTAACACATAGTTATTGTCAAATTATACAGCCAACTACTGGCTGTAGCAGTAGCATTATTTGATAAAGTGTAAGAATGTAGAGATTTTGTTTGTGTAACAATAAATGGCTTCAAAAAAAAAAAAAAAACAAAAACAAAACATGCTTCATTACTGATTGCATTGAATCGGTGAACGAATCCATGTGTAGGGCCAATGGGCCATGCTAATGATGCAGTGTGTAGGAGAGAAGAGGCTTACTTGATAAATATGAGATTATCCAGTACCACAACCATGTGTTAAAAACAAAATCGCTAAGGAATGGTTTGGATCTTTTGGAGCCTGTTACAGAGCTAGCGAATCTGTCCCTCTCATCTAACTGCAAAAGTGGAATAAAAATGTTTATATTTATATAGCGGAAATTCACCCATCATCCATGGTCATCGGCACAACTAATGAGACGCACAAGCTGCGTCAGTGCTGCCTCAAATGTGTAACCCTACCACGTTTACCTCGCAGGACCCCACCTAGGTAGAGTAGAGCAGCGGAGATGAAATACCTCCAGGCCCGGAGCCAGGCCCTTATATTTAAAATCGATCGAAAATAAAATTTTACTTCCCGGAAACGGTGGCCCCGGTATAACTCCAGACAGTTTTTTACCAAAAATGATCCCAAAAGGCGTTTAATAATGAATGTATTTTGTTTTCTGTAACATTTTACTTTCTAAAATTTACAAAAAAAAAAAAAAAAAACGGGCGCCACTCGCGCTTTCGTGTTAAGATGCAGTTTACTTTTACACCTATCTCAGATGTGCTGGCTTTATCTGTTTATAAAGGTAAAGGTAATGTTGCCTCAGGGGTGTAACCTACCAGTTTTACCTCGCAGGACCTCATTTAGCACCTGGGTAGAGTGGAGCAGTGGAGATGAAATACCTCCAGGCCCGAAGCCAGGCCCTTATATGGGAAATCGATTGAAAATAAAATTTTACTTCCTGTAAACGGTGACCCAGACAATTTTTTACCAAATATGATCCCAAAAGGCGTTTAATAATGAACGTATTTTGTTTTCTGTAACATTTTACTTTCTAAAATTTACAAAAAAAAAAAAAAAAAAAATCGGGCGCCACGCACGCTTTCGTCTTCAGTTGCAGTTTACTTTTACACCTTTTTCATATATGCTGGCTTTATAAAGGTAAAGGTTACACAATTATGCTATTGTTCTTTCCTATGGGCGTCATCGTGGAGAAACAAAAAATTGAATCGATGAGAAGTTCTAACCTCCGTCTTTTTCTTACCATTTGGAAGATTCTTAAATCAGACTCATAATCATGGTAAACATTGTAAGAAACGAAAAGAGTCTCAGTGCTGAGTTCAGGGTTTCCAGAAGGGGAATTCCCACGTGACCACTAGCCCGGGCGTCTTGGTTTTGCTCTTAAAGACCCCAAGTATACTTATTGGTTAGGAGAAAGCAAAATTCTCAACTGGTGAATGCTCTTTGATCAGTGGCACAGCTAGCCTATTTTTGTTTGGGGGCTCTGGGGGCTGGATTTTTTGGGGGAGGGGGCTCCTGTTTACTATCAAAGCGGAGCACGGCCATGGGCTGGCGCGGAGCGTACCAAGACAATTTGAGATTTTAATACATCCCAGATCGCAGGAAATGGCACTTGCCAGGCTTGATAGCAGCCATCAATTTTGGTGAAAAAATGTGTAGTTTGATTTTATTTTATTCTCAAACACATTTCTGTGAGGACGGATTGGCTCAGCTGGCCGGACTTGGGGTCCGAGGATTGCATGTTTGAATCCCTGCTACGCCTGAAAAAATGTCCGGGTGTACTGTTGAGTGAGGTATTCAGGCCTGTAGCCAAGAATTCTGATAAATGGCATGGCACCGGCACCGCATAGGGGTGGGGGCACCGAAGAAAGTTATATATTTGTAGTCGGTAGTGCCACCATATGAGAACACCATATGTACTACTCAAATTACAGTCTTTATTTGTTTTTCTTAGCTTTATTTTTCAGAAGCTACGGCACTCTGTGCCAAAATGTGTTCACTGCCAAGCTGTCTGAGGCCGCAAACAACAAGGCCTCCGCAAACAACATGCTCATGGAAGACAGTTAGAAATTAAGTAAATAAATTTCAACATTTCATATACTTCAGCAACGGTGCCTTGTAGTAAGCTATGGAAAATTGGAGTTTGATAAATGAGACTCACTTTTCCACCCTCTAATATATAT
>WURT03091390.1:0-12705 GCA_009936505.3 Holothuria glaberrima | reverse complement strand
CTAACTAACTAACCAATTTCTTGAAAACAGTTGGACTAAAAGATGTTTTTAAGAAGGTCCATGCAAACTGTATATATTTTTATAATGTATATTTAGAATTGGTCTGCAAGTAAGGAGGGAAGTGGCACACACCCTGCAAATGAAAGGAAGGCTGGGGGGAGATTAGGGGCAAGACAGGATTGGGGGAGGGGAACCTTGCATGAAATATACATCAACTGCATGGGTTTTCATCTATGGTTGGGAGGGGGGAGGAGAAACCTTGGATGAGGAAATGGCACAATTCAAAGATTAATTTGATTCCATTTTAGGCAAAAGTATTCCTTTATGTATAGGGCCTAAAGGTCTATATAAATTTGTTAAATACTTTACACATGAAGAAATTGCTTCTGAAATTCAGTTTTATTAGGATAAATGAAGTCAAGTCTTAGGTAAGGTTGTCGTGTTTGTATTTAGGTTAACTATAGACCGTCTTTACTTGGTTGTCAACTTACTTAAACTTGTATTACAAGCCAGGAAGTGACTGATAATCCGGGGCGCTAATGACAAAATATCTGACGGCTTCAGTGTAGACGAAAATGTGACTGGCAGATATTTCAGGGATGTGGTTGCTTCACGGTGGAGGCAAAACAATTAGGGGTAATACTTGAAACAGTTTGCTCTGCATCAACCCTGACCAGAGAGGGAATTCCATCTTGAGTAGAAACCCCACCGAGTTAGAAGCTGTCTTCAGCTAAGACAGAATATTTCGAGGGACAGCAGCATCGGGGAGAGCTGGAAGCCTTGATTGCCTTACGGCAGATTGGAGATCGAGTTTAATGTGTGTGTTTGGATTAAGGATGTTGAGTTCATAGCATGGGAAGGACAGCAAGACTGTAACAACACTAGTGTTTTGTGGTAGAGGGAAAATTTGAGGCTTGTTGGTATGGCAAATGTTTTAGAATGCAGAAACGGAAAGCTACTGAGTGACTAAAAAATTGTGCTGTACTCAAAAAGTTGAAGATAGATGCTTCAGGAAGGAGTAATTTCTATGGACTGGAAAAAGTTATGAAGTGAAAAGGAGTTTTCAGTAAATTGAAATAGAGTGACTACCAGGACTTGTCAGTCTTCGGTTTATAGAATCTTTCATTTGGAGAATCAAATGTGGAAGAAAAATCGTAGCAAACACAGGATGTTCACTCTGCTGTAACTGTGATTTTACTTCTGAATTTATTTGAGATAAAATGGATAATTAGTATACTTTTGGTGGTGTAAATTTTTCAGACTTGAGAATTAATTTCCCACGCATGTCAGAAATTGTCTTAATTTAGAATATGTACAGAATTGGTGGCAGTATTTGCACAGAGTATTCTTGAAACTGAATCTTTCCTTTCTTAAAACCATCTTTCTTGCAGTCAGATCATTTTATTTTTGTTGTGGTGTTGTAGAGTAAAAGCAACAATTTCTTAATGATAACACAGTCTTCAGTCGCTACATATATTTTCATAAGATGCTTTCAATGAATTTCTTCAAATGATTTTTGAATGCGAGAAGAAAACTTGGAGAAGTAGAGGGCATTCTTTATCCCTCCATGCATTTCAAAGAAGTGATAGATTATAATTGGTTGTAGGAGCACAAGAAATATTTCAAACAAAAACAGTTGTGAATGCTTGATGTTTTTACAGCAGGTTCCCAGGTCCTCTAACAGGATGTGGAGGAATAATTAGAGCAAATTTTCTCACCACAAGAATACGTCAAGGTTAAAGCATCTGTGACAGTTGAAATGTGATATTAATTAGTTGCTTCTTAATAAAGGATTAAAACCCAAGTGTGAATAAACTTTGAAACTGATTGATAACTTGAACTAATGAAGTAATAGTGCAACACTTAGTTCAGTGTGTTGATTCAAACGTTGTGATCACGTGCAGTGTCTCCTCACATCATTGGTTTCAGCTATTGTTAATTTCCAGTTATTTCATTTGGAGTACATGCTTCAATGAATTACCATCCCAGCAGTTAAAGGTGTCTGTTTCATTCACAACAAGTGGGGATGAACTAATTTGCGGGGCCCCTGTGTGATTACTAACAATCAATTGGTTTTCTGTGAATAGCTAGGTGACTAACACTATTTTGACGCCTTGACGGTACAAAACCGGACGTTTATAGCTGACACGTGTTTAGTATTGTTCATATTATCAGTGCAAATTTTCTGTACATGTATCATACAATACACACTATCTTTGCCTTTAATATTGCTGTAATGAGTTCCTGTGCTGGTTGTTTTCTGCAATTTAGAAGGCATTGTTATAAATTACTCACCAACTACAGTATCACTGGAATAAAAGTTGTCCTTTGGTTTTATAGTGACATCAGCATTTCGACAGTTATGAGAATTAAACCCACTCATACCTAAAAGTGGGTGATTTGACTATACTGTTAAGTGAGCTACCAGTTTGCAATACAGCTGTGTTTATGTACAATAGTGTGGAAATATTATGTGTTATTGATTGAATATAACAAGTTCTGAATATTCATAAAGACAATGAGAATTACTCAGGTCAGGGACACCTGTCTGAATGTTTTCAACATCTGTTATTGAGTGATATACATCAGTGAAACTTGGAATATGTTTGTTTGACATTTTGTTCAGAATAAACTTTGTGGTATGAAAAGCATTTGAACAAAAATGTTTGAACATTTCAGAATGGTTGTGTTTGGGAGTTTCTCTTTGTGAATATTGGGTACTGAAGAGAAAACTATTATGAGGATTGGAAGAAGACGAATGTGTGTCTTCATTTCCTTTGTATACTACGTGTGACCTCTTTTCCAGGATGTGTAGCATTTGTGAAAGAAGTGAATTGTACAATAGGAAATGTCATACAATTGGGTAACTGCAATACAAGCTGTTTACCTTACTTTGTACATTTAAACCTTGCTATAACACAACTCAAAGCTTCTTTTTTCCTGAATTTGGAATCTGAAGTGTTTTGACGTTTTCATTGTGAATGAAAGACCATGAATTCTAAAACTGTGACATTGACACCTCATTGCGATTTATACTCCAGTGTCACCATGGCCGATTCGCCTCCACCCTACTCCCAAAAATGTAGGGCCCATAAAGGAAAGACGGCCCGTCGTTTGACCGTTAGACATACCATACAATATTCCACGATGGATTGGTTTGCATCCACTCAATTTGGAAGTTTGTTTTTTTATTACATAGGACGGGCCCAGGATATGAGCTCTTCATTAACGGGCCGCAGGCCCTCGGTGTCGTTCCATTCCAGCCTTCTGCGGACCAGCTCGTTTGCGGGGTTTAGGAGTGATGAATCGCCGGTGGTGGTGAGTAGATGTGTTGCTTTGAATTCTGCTGTTTCTGCAGTCTACTAGGTATTTAGGCAAGGTTATTTACTCTGCTACATGGTGGCTAGTACATTAAGATGGACATTAGGGCCCAGTCACAGGCCATTCTAATGATGTTTGGTGCATACATACATGTAATAAGAAAAGGTAGTGCACTTCCATGATAAAATAGTTTACAGTAGCCAGATATGGCCTATTTGGCCATACGTATGTCAGCAAAAATGGCCAAACTAGTTAGAGCCTAGCCAGTTAGGCCATACCACTTTAAAGGGAAAATGCAGAACCCCCAATTTGAAGTAGTGTACCCCAGTCCACTAGTTCAGGAATGGCTCCTATCAATCATGTGACAATATTTTTGTCACTTATTTCTAAATTAATGCAGAATAACTCATTGGTTTGCCCTCATTATTCAATGATTTTTATACAGGAACATTATGAAAACACTTGTGAGAGAAATAAGAGGAGATGTGTAAGATTTAGCGAAGTTTTGAAAATAAACTTGGGGGGACTGCCTTCTCTCTTTAAATGTGGTCATATGTCACCAATGTCACCAAATTTGGCAACTGTGCACTTCTTTGTCGTGGAAGTCTGTGCTACCTTTTCTTAAATTGTATGTATGTATGCACAAAATAATGTTAGAATGACTGCTTGTGGTCTCAGTGTGTGCCATCGAAAGGTCACTAGGCTCTGACCTTTCACTATGGCGTAAACCTGAGTTGCTTTAAAGGGGCTCATTGAGTCGATATTGACTATTTTTGTGACAAGTTTGAAGGACACCATTGCATGACAATACTTCTAATTAGCCTCATTACTCATGTATCACTTCCTATAGTTACCGAAAAAGGGAGAAATTGTAGTTTTTGTGGACAGGGCTTACATACAATTATTACCCAATGGTAAAAAGTGTCTGGTCACGAATTTGTAATAAATGACTTTTTATCATTAATTACCCTACCCATTGCAATTTTAGTTGAGAGTCAGATGTGCGGAATCTCTTAGTTAGATCATTTACCATCAAGATGTGAGTAAATCTCAACAGGTGTGAAAAAAAAATCATGAATTTTGTGAACCAACTCATATGCAATGAGCTCCTTTAAGACCATGCTGGACAAAGCAAACTCTTCAGTATGTACATACATGCCTATATAAAAGTTATATTCTTTATTTGTATGTATATATTAAAAGCAAAAAAACAATAAACAAAACAAAACAAAATGGAGATTTCCCACTCTTCGGTATCTGCCTTAAGTCTTACAAACTTACAAAGGGACAGAAAAATTTAAAACCCCTTCAGGGTTTGAAATCTTCCCCTTCAACATGTCCTTACAGCCCCCTTCCTAATGTACTTAATAGTCTAGCCACTGAAACTGGTTACTATCTTCAGGGCTCAATTTTAACAGTTGTCTGGTTGCCTGTGACGACCAAAATTTGGGTGGGTTTGGTTGTCCATCGGAAAAACCGAAGTTTACATGCAACACGTTAACAGACTGAGTGGCGGCACCAGGATTTTAAAAGGGGGGGGGGGAATGGAGGGCAAAACAAAATGTTGGGGCAAAAACTTTCGCACATAGTGCAAAATCGAGTGTGAAGTGGGAGCCTTAGCGGGTTGGGTCCAGGGGCCTGCCGTAAGGCCCCTGGTGAGGTCCAGGGGCAAAGCCCCCGGAAGCTTTCAGGTTTTAGCATATCTCTGTGTGAGAAAGTAAGTCTCAGGATAGGTATATTTTGGTTCATAATTAATGCATCATCCAATGCAAAGATTCCAAAAATTTTTACTCTGAGTGGGGGGCATCGAGGGGGGCAAAGGGCAAATGCCCCCATGCCCCCATGCCCAACCCTTGGTGCTGTCACTGAACAGACTGCTTCTAAGGTTAATGTAAATTTCCATGTGGGCAACTAAATTTTCTTTTGGACAACCAAAAATGGCAGACAGGTCATCCAATGGACGACCATAAAATTTTCTTAAAATCAAGGCCTGATCTTACTGTTATGTAAGATAAGGTGGCAGTCTGTGATTGAAAGATTGCTGATTGGATCCTCATCTTGTTGAATAGTTGCAGTGTCCTTGGGCTGCAGGATACTGTATCTCAATTGGCTGTCTCCTTACAGTGGTTAAAGGTTATAAAAATCTAGTAGGTAACTTGTTACTGAGCATGGTATATAAATGTAATAGCAAGGTTCATCGTTGACCAGAGAGAAGTTTTTAAACTGCTTCAGGAACCCTTCTTGGTCATAGTGAAAAAGTACCATATAAAACAAATTTTTATTATCATTATCGTAATTACCTGTTTACCACTTAAGGGTTGGTCAGGTGTAGTTAAAGTGTACTGTATAGCGGGAAATTTCCGCGAGACTAATTTTTTGCCATTCTGTACCTTGTACACATATTTGCAGAGTGAAGAATTCTCTGTTGCATCAACCAGCATTATCTTGTACAGAGTAACAGAAGTATTTTTTTGGGTCTTCAATTCGCGATTTATTACTTGGTTGCGAAAAGTGCGAAAAATTATTCCCCCGTGAAATCTTCCCACTATACAGTATTGTGTAAAGAAATCTGATCTGTATTCATCATTTGCTGTACCCATAGAGAGAATAGAGAAGCTTAGTCCCACATGCATATCAATGTTAGGAGGGGTGGGAAGGGGAGGGATAGACGCACCGGGGACACAAGGATTACCTGAGATGGTGTTGATGACTCAGTTTAAGAAGAGAATTGTAACTTACATGGCATTTGTGGATCAGTTCAAAGTCCGTTTCCGCCATCCTCAGGTAGAAAAATAATTATACACCCCCCTCCTCCCACGCATATGGTAGACCTTGGTTTTGCCTTCTGCATACACTTTATAAGTGTGAAGTTATTGTATTCACAGGTGACATCCGTCTAGATGTCCTACATATGTGCAGGTTGCATGTGTGCTGACATCTGGACCACATGCGGTGTTTATATTGCATGCTGTATTGGCCTACTGTGTCTGTTATCAAGAGTATCAGGTGGACGTGGATAAATATACCAGTGCTGGGGTTGGCTGTTCTCATGCACTTGTTTGCAGATTCTTCTAAAGCAAAAGCTGCTATACCTAGATAAAGCTAAGCATTGGTTATCATTGCTAAATTAAGTATGGAAAACTTGAAAACTGTCAAGGGTTTAGAAAATTAAATGAAATCTTTGAGCCTATGAATGAAATTATTTTCATGAAATGTTTAAATAAAGATTGCCAAGATTATATCAGATTTAACTTAGTGAATTCAGAGACAAAAACATTTGCTTTAAATGTGCAGCCAATAGGAACATGTTAGTCATAATTACTGATGTAAAGGGCTTACAAATATGCCCTTTTCAGTACTTCATATAAATGTCAGTTGAACCTATTGCATCTCCTGTCATTTCCTAAGTGCCTCTTGGCTAAGTTAACTTGTAGTGTCTGTTCTTTACATTCGGTCTTCTTTAAAATGGGTATGTACGTGCATGACAGACCCATATTACATGAAGAGGTCTCAGTGCTGAAAGGTCATGAAAGATTGACCAGTCATTATTATTGTTTGAACAGATCCTTCCAAAAGCCAAACACACACGGATGACAGAACGCGAAACATGTGAGAGAAAACACGTTTCGTTTTTTCGGGAAACAATGTTTCGCGCAACAAGCACTGCTTGAATCGCGAAACAAGTGTTTAGCAAACACGCTAATTTTGGTTTTTGTCCAACACATACGGATGTCAGCGCAAAAACATGTTTTCTGTTTGGTGTTTCATGTTTCTGTCATCCATCTGTGTTCGGCTAAAGCAATTATAGGCATAGGAAGTAGTGGGGGTGGGGTGAGATATGGGGGAGGGATATTATTAAACCTATGAGTTTTTTTCATTGTCATGAAAGGCTGAAAGGTTGGTCATGTTAAGTCTGGTGTACCTCAGGGGCAGCAGCCCCTTTGGGGAGCAGAACCCATTTGGGGCAAGGTAATTAGTCTCCCTTTATCAGCCAGTGCAAGGGACTTTGAATAAGAAGAAATGTCTTAGAGATATCCTTTGTGATGTTGAACAACATAAATTATACAACTTCTTTCTACACCCAAGGGGTTTTCTTCAATCTTTTGTTCTGTTACATTATTCAGCGGTATTAACAACATGGTATACGCAATTTGTGATTATTATGAACTTGGAACCCACTCCCCCCACCAACCAAAAAAAAAAAGGGGGAGTAACCCCTTCCTGGGAGTAACCCCTTCCTGGGAGTAATTATTGATAAATAAATAGTTCCTCACTTGCAAATTCTCATTCATCATCTTATTGCGATTTTAAGAAAATTATTTCATTTCCAAAAACGTATCAACCCTTTTACACACATAGTAAATTAACAGTGTGAAATGTACGTCAGAGATTGTAATGACTATATGAGAAGTACTGTAATTTGATTGGTTAAATTTTTTTTGTTGTTTTCAAAATGAACTTGTGTAATTGCATGCATGTGCACTTTAAAGCTAGTTGTCATGGTGTCTATGACATGCCTGTGCCATGTAAAGTTCTGATTAAATGGTTGAACAGCCTTTACAGGATTTCCTGATGGTGTATTTTGAAATATTCCATTACATAATTTCTGGTATGTATTCAACAAACAGTACGTTTCCATCTCGAAAACAGAACACCCCATGGGGTACCTCTAATTCTTGGCCAGCAATGTTTGAAATTTCTTTTGGCGTCATGGATAGATGTACTGTCAAGACGTCATGTTTGGTGTAAATGTCATCACAGGGCTTGTAATCAGAACTGCTTATGATAAATTAGATGAAAGGTTTGTGAACACTTCTATAGTCAAAACACTACTGAGCATGCACTTACAGTTGTACCAGTACTAGCCAACTACATGGTTAAATTTACAATAAAAGGATTGCTGGTTTGACTGCCCCCCCTCCCCAGGTCATTACATTGTGTTCTTGGGCAGTATCTTCATTGCCTCTCTCCACCATAACCCAGGGACTAAATGGATACCTGTGAGGTAAATTGTCATTAGGCATGTCATCGGAGCTATACTGGTGTCATCTCTGTTTACCAACTAACCCAGTTGACAAATCAGTTTGTTTCTCTTCGGATATTTCATACATATTGAATATTCATTGTACTTTTTAATGTGTACCGTGTTAATTTAAAATTCAGTAAAGGGGCAACTGTCACAAAGGTGAATTCTATTAACATAACTTGATGTCATACAAATGTAATATTGATCTGGTCATGAATCTGTATTAATAGACAGTAGAAATGCCTGGCTGTCAGAGAGGGGTGAGTCTACCTAAAATTTGAATACAGACCTGTCTCTAACCAAAAACAACAAAAAATGTCTCACAGATATGATGTCATAATGTCATTTGTGACAGTGACATGGTTGTTTAATGATAGGCTATCATTGCCTTGCTCTATCTGTCACAACTGAAAATGTGTTTTCTGCATGACAAGATGTCACATGCATCAGTGTTTTTTGACTGCTTCTTGCTACCTGTTTTGTGTGACCTGAAGCAGCTGTATTCATTTATTTTACATTTGCTGTCAAGTCTAGAATATTTACTATGTTTATTTATTCATTTTGCAAGATAATTTTGACTTGCCAAACTTCGAACAACACATTCCGATCAGTTGTGAAGGTTGCTTATATACATGTGATTTGATATGAGATTTCATCACTATCTAAAATTAGTTAATATAGCCAACAATTTTCCCAATCACCTTGAATGTTATCATGACAGCGTGGAACCGTTTTGTACTATTTATGAGTCATCACACATGTTCCACTTCGTTACACCAGGTGCAGTCGTTGTTCTCATGACAGATGACAGACAAGAGTAGGCTAGAGTAGCTGTTTATTGTCACACTGTGAGCTTGTTATTTGGTAAAAATCATTGTGTTGTCAAAATTTGCAGATGACAACTACAATACAGCCTGTGTAAATTTCATACATTAAAGAGTGAATGCAATAAATTAACCCACATATCCTACTTTTAGTCCATTGCTCTTTTTGGTCATGGCTCTGTAATTTGTCACTGGAATTTTTCACGCGACAATTTTTTGCAAGATAAAACCTTGCTTTTACCATCAGTATGGTATAAAGGGATATGTATTTGTTCGTATCAAATTCAAATGTTTTCAATCCACTTTTAAATGTTTATATTGTTTTAGTAGTGTGGATGTTAAGCTTATAATGTTGTTAACCAATTTGCTGTTTATTGCAAACTTTTGATAAATGACTGATAAACATGGCAAAGCCCAGTTGTCCCATATTGGTATGTTGATTCTTGTTGAAGCTAGTGTAGTAGGCCCTAAGTAAACACTAGTTGTAAGTTTAGGCCCCTTGAAACCTCTGAGAACAGTTCAAAGTTTAATTAGAAATTTATATCTGCAATTCTGCATGGTCCTGTTCTTTAAAAACAAAACAAAAGCGTCCATTTGAATTTGAAGGAAGTCTAAGTGGACAAATGCACTTAAAGGGAAAATGCAGTCCTCCCAATTTGAGTTAGTGTACCCCAGTACACTAGTTCAGGAATGGCTCAGATCAATCATGTGACAATATTTTTGTCACTTATTTCTTAAATTTATGCAGATTAACTCCTTGGTTTACATTCAATATTCAATGATTTTATCAGGAAACAGTACAAAAATACTTGTGAGAGAAATAGGAGGAGATTTGTAAGATTAAGCAAATTTTTGAAAATAAACTTGGGGCGACTGCCATCTCCCTTTAACCCCTATTTGAATAAGTAGGCCTGTACCAGTTCATCCATCGACGTGCTATTTTTAGTCATGGGACCATTTTGCATACATGATTTGTTGAAGCCATTATAGCCTACCAAATAAATAGTCGATTTGGGGGATACCCTCTAGACAGAAGGTTCACTAGACTAAAAAGTTTTGCTAGTCTAGACTGAAGATCTCCTATTGATTAGAATTAGGGTTCGGATTATTCTCATGTACAGTAGGATTAAGAATTAGGGATATGTTGACAAATATCGATGTATATCGATATGTCGTGACATAAAGCCAAATGTCCCGACATTGACATTGGCTTGGCGATGTTGCAATATGATGTCATGAAAATTGAACATCCATCTTTTTTAAGTCTAAATGCACACAAAAGTACATATTATAGTGTTTGACCGATCATTGAACTATTTAAATTTGTATTTCACTTTCACTGGTTTAAGAATAAAATAATTTGAATGTTGTTTAAGAATACAAGAATAAAATAATTTGAATATTGTTATGGAAGCCATTTAAAAAGTATATACTACAAGGCTATAATGTTCAGTAGGCTACAGTATAATTTTACTTACTGACATTGTTTAGGCTGTATCACAGTACTGTAGGCTACATGATGTACATAGGCTCAAATGTGTAGCCTCATAAAAGTCGACAATTTCAATTGTTGTGACATTGAGGCCAATATTTGGCGACATATCGACATTTGAAATTGCTTTCAATGTCGGTGACACATCCCTATTAGGAATAGGATTTGTAATTAGGATCTTTGGTCTGGTGAACCTTCAATCTAGTAAACCCTTGGCAGTCAATTAAAGGGGCTTAGTGAGTTGGTTCATAAAATTCATGATTTTTTTTCACGCCTGTTTTATAGATGTACTCATATCTTGATGGTAAATGATCAAACTAAGGGATTCTGTACAACTGATGCACAACTGAAATGGCAATGATAGGGTAATCAATGATTAAAACCATTTTTACAAATTTGTGACCAGACACGTTTTACCGGTACTATTATATAGTAATCATATGCAATCCTTTTCCACAAAAACTTCCGATTTCTAAACATTTTAGGTGACTTTAGGAAGTGAAACATGATTAATGAGGCTAATCAGAAGCATTTTCCAGCAAGGATTTCCTTCAGACTCGTCACAAAAACAATTGATGATAACGCAATGAGCCCCTTTAGCACTTCGTGTGTAATTCTTGATATGAAACACCATGAAAGGGAGTATAGAAGTATTACCCCCTACTTTCATGTTTCAAGCTCATAGCCAAGGAAGGTTTATGGGGGCAGTGTTACTCTGGAAAAATTTTCTCCCTGCTTGAAAATTTTTGAGAACAAAAAATACAATTGCCATATATTGCTAATGGGAAACATATCTTGCCCCATGGAAAGTATCTGAATATCCTGAAGCTTCTGCTTGCACCCCCAAGCCCTCTCGTAACACATCTGACTGTGGCCCCAAACATGTCATCTTACTTAAGTGACATCTTATTTAAGTGAAATTGCATCATATGTCAACTCCAAGACTTGTAAGCAGTGATCACTGTGCTAAAATTCCCTCGCGGCTGGTTATCAATGTTTTCACAGTATTAATTGCTAAGTTACTTAAACCTTTTGCATAAACGAAGTAGTCATTCCTTAATTTCTCAACCCCTGGAGTCCCCCTTCGTAAATGTTTTTTCGGTCTTTGAGATTAATGGCTTAAGTATCATAAGCCTGTGCATGTCCTCATTAAAATACAAAGCAGCTTAATTTTTATGTCATCGTACTTTTCAAGAATGATCATGCATCACTAGACTGAGCATTGTTTCAAGTTAACCACTAATTTTTTTCTCTTACTGAAGTTTGGTAACACCTGTTTTTCATGACAGTTCTTTATAGATCTGTCAGTCTAATCAGCTGTATATCATCCCTAACTAACAACTGCAGCAAAATTTAAAAAGCCGCAGCAGGCCATATCTAATCTAACCATGAAGGTAGTACTTCCATGATCTAACCCAAGTCTGAAGACCCATTTAGCTCTGTTGTTCTTTTGTCGCCTAAGATAAAGTTTCAGTTTTCGTGTTATCTCTGAAAAATTGACAGGAGTGAAATGTCAAAAGACAAGACCATCACAAAAAAGGAAACTAGAAAAAAAGACAAGAAAATCACACTTTTCTATCACCTTGTCTTTTTTTGATGGGTGTTATTTTCATCGTATCTGACAGGTAAAACCACATTGATTTTGTTTTCTTCGAGTTACACATCCGCCCAATCCTTACATTTCTTATGGACACATGATAACAGCAAGGCTTCTGACGTAATGCAATATTTGACGATCGAAACCCATTGTCTATTTGGTAAACAGCAAAGTCAGACGTGTACCCCATACCGGGTAGAACTTGCGGCAGAGAGGAGAAAACAGTCCTAGAATTTAACCGCAGATTAGGAGTTTAAAGTTTTGTCTTGAGGAGCGTGGATTGTCAAGAATCCAGGACTGGGCAGAGACTCCCCTAACCACAATTGGTAGCCTGCAGTATAGAAAGGTTTTCATTTTAATATTTTATTTGAGGTTTAAAGGGGTATCTGTAAAGGAAAGATGGCTTGGTATTATGGCAGCAGACAGCAGCTAAGGTCCTTTGACC
>WURT03091389.1:0-30000 GCA_009936505.3 Holothuria glaberrima | reverse complement strand
CCAATTGAACTGGTTGCAATAAAAAGTCTAATTGAAATGTTCCAGTAAAGTACAGTTGAACTAACCATAATAAAGTCCAATTGAACTGGTCCAGTAAAGTGCAGATGAACCAATCACAATATTGAACTGGTCTAGACAAGTCCAATTGATCTAATCACAATAAAGTTCAATTGAACTGGTCCTGTGAAGTCCAGCTTAACTTATAATAATAAAATCCAAGTGAACTGCATGGTCCAGGAAAGTCCAGATGAATGGGTCCAGGAAGGTCCAGTTAACTAAGTGCAATGGCGTTCAATTATATCAGTCGATCAGTGAAGTCCAATGAAATTGGACAGGCAAACTCCATCTGAATGATCCAGAAAAGTCCGATTGAACTGGTCCAAGATGTCCACTTGAACTGGTCCAGTAAAATCCAGTTGAACTGGTCCCGTTAAGGCCAGTTGAACCCATTCAGAAAAGTCCAGTTGAATTCAACTGTTTTACCTAATTTGCATAATCGAGCTAAAATGCATTTTATCAGATCAGACCTTTTGAAGGATGTTTTGTCAGGGTTTCTTTTTTCAAATTTATTCCCGACATGTGCCATTTACACATTTTAATAATTTGCAACAGGATTAGCCCTTCATTGAATTGTTTTTATCATTTTTTGTTTTGTTAACTATTTTTAAAATCTCTACATTAATAAATACATAAGTCACAGACACATTACTAAATTATCCATAAATGTAGTAAGCTAGATGTTTTGGAATTGACAGGCCGTAAGGTTGGTCAGGTCAGTTGGTAATGTTGAGTTAAAGTTATCTCTAGAGGAAGTAGCTCTTAAAGGAGCAGAACTCCTCCGGGAGTATTGTTTTAGTTTTTACCCTTTGACTCTTCTCCATACAGTAGAGGGAACTTTCGAAAAAGTAG
The DNA here is from genome assembly GCA_009936505.3 of Holothuria glaberrima. NCBI lineage: Eukaryota > Metazoa > Echinodermata > Holothuroidea > Aspidochirotida > Holothuriidae > Holothuria > Holothuria glaberrima. The sequence goes on along the minus strand of WURT03091389.1, from coordinate 29,091 downwards.
CTTCAAATGCATTTTGAAGTACACCCTTACGTCTGAATTACCCTTCTACAAGCCACACGTGCGTGGTATTAATTAACAAGGGTCAGGGGCCGCGGAGCAAATTTTAAAGTGGGAGGTGTCTAATCATCGAAGCGGCCCAATATGTCCAATAAAAAAAAGCAGTTTAAGGCGGCCCAAAATGCCCACTGCAGAAAAAGTGCGGGGCTAAAGCCCCCGTAGTCCCCGTCTCTGCGGTCCCTGAGGGTGACTTACTGTAATATAGGCCTACAAGTTTATTTCCCAACTGGACATGCCCAATTTCCAGACTAACAGTCCAGTTGAAATGGTTCAGTTGAGATATTCAAATTGAGTCCAGTTGAACTGGACCAGTTCAACTAGACTTTTCAACTGGACATGCCCAATTTTCAGAACAGTCCAGTTGAAATGGACTTTTCAACTGGTCCAGTTCAGTCCAGTTCAACTGGATCCAACTGGAATTTTCAGCTGGGTAACGCCTACATGGGAGATCTTTAAGTCTCCACGCCGGCAGTGGTTGTGCTTAGTTTTAATGTTATTCTGCCCCTTCGGTGTTGTCCCCCCACTTCGAAAAGTCTGAAATGTGCACCATACGAATTTAGGGTTGTTCTAAAGGAGGGAGTGATAATGGTTTGCTGTGGTACCATATAGTTGGTAAGATAAAGATTGTATTTTGCAACGTTGTAGGTCAGTCACTTTCACCCTCGCCTGCTTTAGTTCTCTAGTATTACACATTCCTCCAAGTTTAATACACACTTTGTACGGTGCTATATATTCGCCCTCTGTTAGGGTTTCAAGTTTTTGCCTTGGTATCGTATAGCTAAAAAAGGGCAATCCCCTCCCTTCCCAAGAATAAGCCACATTAAAGAACACACTATTCTTTGTACTAAAATGTGGGAAATCTTATCTTCACGCCCTAAGCTGTACTCTTGTATTTGCCATAACGTGCAGAAAACGATGGTAGACGGTTGGATACAAAGCATGTTGTCCCTAACAGAGGTTGAGCTGCTCCGAAATTTTCATTATTTTTGATCTTAAGGGTGAAAAGATTCTTTTATGGGTCCCTCAACAAGTCACATCTTCATTCTCTCCTGAAATGATTATCTCCTCGTTTTCAGGGACTCCTTTTCTTAATTTCCGCCCTCCCACAGTGAATATGTCGTTTTTAACATCTAATTTGTCAAACTAATTTATCATATTTTGCAGGAAAATTATTGCCTGTGTAAAACATATTTTGGTGCGAATTTCCCTTGTAACAAGTTCAGCGCCCTGCACCCAGTCACAAACCCACAGCAACGTCCACGGTAGAAACTAGTACATAATAATTCATAGGATAATAAGTTATAAAAACACATACGACTTTATACTCTTTTTGGATTTATACTGTTAGATGACGATTCTAGTATGTTTTAATCCCAGCAAGAATGTTAATACAATCTTATATACAATTACCCCCCCCCCCCAAAAAAAAACACCCAAACACAATTAGCCTGCCACAAGACTGGTTGGCTTTAAACCAGGAAAGCCTCCATGTTGAAAAGTGGATGCACTGACTGACTGAGTTAAGTATGTAAACAATGAGTTAACATCGCTTCGAACTTGGTCAACAGTTTAAGATACAAAACCCCTTTACCGCCTCAGGCGAACTTTTAAACTTAGCTATGATCCCTGAAATTAAATTGTCAGTATTTGGGCGGGTAATCAAAGAATCTATGCAGGTACTCTCCGCAGAATCGTTTTTATCTGTTTGATATTTCAAAGGTTAAAAACTTCATTTTAGTGTTATCTGTTATACCACAACTAATTAGTTTAGTACATGCAACCATGTTGCGTTGAAGTCTTAAATTCACTGTACACACAGTTGCATGCCATAAAGATGAATAGATGGTTCAGTGATCTTTGTGCTCATCGCAGGGGTAATAGACAAGGCTGTAACGTCCGAGTTCGGACTCGGACTCGATTTCGGACTCGAGTCTGTTTTTCGTCGGACTCGCAATTGGCCCGGAATGGGAGGCCCCGGAATTGGAATTGGCCCGGAATGAGCTGTAAGCTGAGAGGACTCGGACTCGGAACCCATTCCAGCCAAGTCCACAAAATAAAGTTATCTTAAATATTATTTAAAGCTATCTTGTTAACGGTGCACAGTCCAACTCATGAATGGTCAAATACAGTCAACTGAATTACAGGGTGGGTCAGGGTATGAAATTGACCCCCAAAATGTCTGTTTCAATTGAATTTAATGATACAGTAGCACAAAAAGCTTTTTAACGAGATGCCATATTGTTAAAAACGGCCGGACTCGGAACAGGGCCGGAATTGAGGGACATGGAATCGGAATTGGCTCGGAATCGGGTCAGGTGGACTCTTATACAGCCCTGGTGACTGCCTATTAGCAAGGCGATTTCAATAAAACGAAGGTCAGGTACAGCTGGAACTTTTAAGTTATGGAAATTTCAATACAATAAAATCTATTTCAGAGTTATGGGGGAATCATTTCATTTGTTATCACTAGACGAAAATCTATTGTTATCACTAGACGAAAATCTATTTCAGAGTTATGGGGGAATCATTTCATTTGTTATCACTAGACGCGAGGACATTCGATTCTATTGACTAACTTGGTACCTTTTCAACCTCAGTCATATCCACCCTTAAGGCAACAAATAGTTTGATATATATTACTCCAAAACAGATTATCAACATTTTTTGGAGAATCAGTAAAGTATGGAAGCTGATAAATAAGTATGATGCTGAATATTTTTTAAGTCCAAATATGGCCCGAATGAACGCGCACTCAATTTGCGTTGAAGCCTGTTTTATAAGTGTACTGAAGGCTTAGCCGTACATATTGAAAGCTTAAAACAAATAACTACTCGTCCTCCTAAAAAAGATCAATTTTTATTTTCCTAGTTTAACCTGTGGTCAGGGGCGGCGCCAGGGTATTTTAATAAGGCGAGTAAAGCATGGGGCGAGTGATCGCTGTCCTGTAAGAGGAAGGGTATCCCCCTCCCCCAGCAGCTTTTGAAGTGTATCTGGTATAACCAAGATTATATACATTAAGCAATTTAAAGTTCCTTTAAATTTTTGCAACCAACATATAAGGTTGTGATATATGATCAATAACACTGCCATTGTTATAATAAAAAGAAATTCGAAACCCCATGCAGGATCTTTTACATTATAGAGCTGCTCCATGCATAAGATTTCACCCTTTTGATCTGCTTCTACATTCTTTCATTCGAGACTTGCGACGTTATTTTATATCATTCTGTTTCGAGAGACCTACCTGAACAGGATGAAGTTTTGTTTTGGTACTTCCAATTCCCTCAACAGTAGTGACAGCCTTGCCATTGACCGAGCAGATTGGAGCAAGACAAGCATTCACTGCAGTATGCCTGTGTGAAGGAATAAATCATTAAAATATTCTCAACAATATCAATCGCTGAATATGTTCCAGAGCCTACGTAGTGATAAGTAACAACTTGACAAAGGCTTGATGATTATGAGTTATTGTCCAGCCTTGTCATGGGTGAACAGAAGAGATCAAGGAATCATCCCTAATATTTACAAAATATTCAAATTGTCTTCCCACTTTTCCTCTAAAGTGATTATGGCCTCGCTTTTTATGAACAGCACACACTGACAACTAGAGATCAATGTTTTTATCGTTTAAATATTATTTGCTTTCTGTTGAGATCATTCTGCCATTACCATGATTAATTGGGTTTGTAATATTTATGTATCGTACGTAGCATAGTCACTGTAATAATTGCGTGTGCACATGAACGACTAGCTTTTCGGTCAAACAGTGTGTCATTTAAAAAGGACGTAGGTGATTACATTTTATACCGCAATACGTCCCATGATGCGGTACGCACAGTGCAGGCTACATACCGGTGATGAAAGGTAGTCTATGCATGGAGCTAATACTTGGACCGGGTAGTAGCTCTTGACCATGCAACGGCGTAATGATGAGCCTTGAGGCCCCGGCTCCTAGGCCAAAAGGGCCCTTATCAGGCGGTCCAGTGGCCCTGCCAGAGGTTGGTGATTGGAGGCACTATAGAAATGGTGCTTTAAGCCCACCACAGGTACATCTGGCAGGAAGGTCGGTGCATGTAAATTGTGCATATTCGATCAATTTTTGTAAATTTAAGATGGCTTAGATGAAAAAATGCTGCTATACTCGACAAATTTTCAAACTTATCATAAATTGGGAAACTTTCACAATTAAGTGAATTCTTACCTTTGGTTGACTGTAAGGAAAGATGTGGTCTCTAAGTGGAGGGGTAAAAACTTCTCCCCTTGAAAAATTCTTGTTTAGGTAAGGAAGCTTAGATGCAAAATGCAGGTATCTTAGGCAAATCTTTCATCAACAAACAACGAACTTTTACTTTCCTTTGATTAACGATTAGTCCAAGGTGATGAAACTAAATATGATCCACTAGACATGTGTATCCAGGGGGTGAGAGTCACGTACCATTTTTATGTTTGCTAAGTGTGCACACTTTCCTTCCCCTATAGCTATTCAAAGATTATTTTACAGTTAAGTGCATAGCCACGTGTTCGCCTGTTACGTAACTTAGAGTTTTGCCATTGAAACCATTCAAGACTCACTAAACTTAGCGTATTAAGCTGCGATCAAGTGTCACCCCTCCCCTTCGGTAGGAACTAGACACAGGTGCTGTGGCTGAGTGGATAAAGTCAGTGGTATTTGAAGCGATAAAGTTTTGCAACTGGGAGGGTTAGGTTTCGCTGGCCGGGTCATAGTAGGGTGGGTTTTTCATCCAAGAGTCATCTAACGTTATTCCATCTAAACCGGCCTTACAAAATCAAGCAAATTTGATCTTAATGTTGAGTTGGTTAGCCACCCAAAGTGAAGGTGTAATTCATAGCCATATAGACTTCTCCCACATATTCGTGGACGCTCAGCGTCGTAAAACAACTGCCCTTCAAGCCCGGAGTTATCAGTGATGGTTTCTATAATTGCAGTAGTAGGAAGGACCATTTACAACTACTGTGTTGATTTCGTTTACCTTATAAACTGGAATGAGTACAGGTTTCTTGTGAAGAAGTCCTGTTTTGTGTTATAAGGTTCATAAAATCAACACCTGGTTTTCAATAAAAAAAATAAAACACGCTAAAAATATGCATACATACTTGTAACAAATCTTGAGTTTTCTGTCAGGTTTGCTATACTATTACTGACGACACCTAAGTCTTAACTTTCAAATCCCTAAAACATATTTTCTTCCTGACAGTGAGCTGCAACTGTTCAAAGATATGATGTACGCCAATGTGACAAAATATAGTTTGTGGCTGCAAACAGACAAAGGATTTTTTCATTCTTAACATTAACTGTACTTAATTTAATTGGTGCTTTGTATGACCTTCATCTGGTGTGGATGATTATGCTTGTACGAGATATATACCTTCACATTTTTCCTCATCGCTCCGTAATAAGCTTTAGATATTCTAGTGACTTTACAGAAGTAACATCTGTCATAGCAAATTTTAATTAGTCTGAGGCGCAAACCCATGGCCCCAGGGTGACCGTACATCAGTGATTGAGATAAGGTTCAAAAAATCTCCATGGAGAGTGTTAGTGTCAAGTTTCATTTTACGAAACTCTCTGAAACTCCTGTTTTCTCTCTTCTCTGTAAGAGTGTACCCTTAGTGGAACCCTTGTGATTCACTTACTATTTGAGGTGAAGATAAACGTTAGAGATCAAAGGTCTAATTTCATTAAATAAATAATAGACATGTCTAAAACTATCAAAATATGTGATTGCTGTGGAAGTCGAGGCTAAAGGTCAAGTGATGAAAGATCAAATGTGTATTTTAAAATACAATGCTGTGTCCAAGACTCCTCCTAGTCGACTGAACCGTTTTTCTGATATCACTAAAGTACTAAACTAAATAAAAAGGTATCATCCCCGATGTTTACTTAACTGCTGCAACCATTGAAAAGAATATCACTTTACATAACTCATCTATCGCAACAATACTTCATAAAGTCCAGTTATCTCAGTGGCCTCATCACACCAGGCAGCTGTATATAACCGCTCTTTGATCAAACTAACAGAACACATAAACTGTCAACAATATCCTAGAAACAAATTGCAAGAAGTGCAAGTATCTACCTCGATGTTTACTTAAATGTTGCATGCTTTGAAAGGAGTACCACTTTGCATAACTCATCTATCTTAAAAATCTTATCACATCACACCAAGCAACTTTAAGTGGCTGCTTTCTGATCAAAAAAACGAAACATAAAACTTTTAGTCTAAGAATACCCTCAGAACAAAGTACACGAAGTACAAGTACCAAATCCGATGATGCAAGCTTTGAAAAATGTGCCACTTTACGTAACTCATATACCGTAAAACTACTTGGTAAAGTCCAGGAATCTGGCCTCATCACACAAAGCAGCTGTAATGTGACTGCTTCCTGATCAAATTAACAGCACACAAAATGTCTAGGGTACTCCTAGAATAAATTGCAGTACACGCCTAAATTTGTGTTAATAAACTCTCCTCCAACTTTTATTAAGATTTTTTCAGTTGTCTTTAGGTACTCCAATAATAAGTGCTTCAATCCAGCTAACACTAGTATTACATTTAATGCATAGTACCCTTGTTCCCATATCCAGTACAGCTAAATTCCTTGGTGTTTATATTGACAAGACTCTTTATCTTGAAAAGACCACATCCGGTATGTCTGTGACAAGATTTCTTGTACCATGGGTATATTAAATCTTCTTCGTACTCTTTTACCTACCAATATTCTTATCATACTTTATAATGTACTAATTTTCCCCGTATTTAAATTATTGTAATGTTGTGTGGGGTGGTACTCATCCACCTAGGCTGTTGTTACTTCACATTCTCCAGAAAAGGGGTGTTAGCATTTTTTAGTCAGTATGCAAACTACCACACTAAAGAACTCTTGAGAGAAATATATGATGAATATAAATCATTTTGATACCCGTACATTGATGTATAATTGGACTTATGGTAAAGAAACCATCTATCTTCACAACTTATTAATTTTACCTTGCAACATCTCTTTTCTCATGACTTTTTGTCTTTTAACTGCCTCTCAACATTGCAACTTTTTTCTACGACCCAAGACTTGGAATAATTACCTAATAGTTCATAGCTCCAGAAGTATAAGTATCATTAAAAATCTCTGAAAGATCACATAATTCAAATTTGAATGTAAACTAAGGCATAGTTATGTTTTAATTTGGATGTCAGTGTTATTGTTTTGTTTGGTTCGTTATTCCTTCTTTTTTCTTAATATTCGAAATGTTTCTTCTAAGCAGATTTGTACTTGTTTTGTTTCTTTTGTTAAGGGTGACTCATTCCCGCAAGGAGCTGTTGCTTTCTGCGAGTTGTTCCAAGACTTTATAATTAAAAAAATGTTCATCGTGTTTAATGATTACAAGGAATAAAGTTCAATAAATTGAAAGTGAAAATACTGAATTGAAGATGAAGTACATTGGAGATATTGCATAGAGTACCTTTAGCATGCACCCTTAACATGAGTAACAACTACTTTTTGCACATTTTCGGTTGTATAGTTTTTCCTATTTTATTTGTATCATCCATTTTAATCTCAGCAGAGGAGTTTTCAATTTTAATAATACGTACAGTTAACGTACGTACCTTAGTACAGTACCTTAACTGCTGCAAGCATTGGTACTAGTTCCCCTTCACATAACTCATTTAAGTAGGGTAAAGGTGGCTGGATTACACTGAATTCCAACAGAAACGGCATAAGCTTTTGTCTCAAAGCAAAAATCTGGTGTACCGTTTATCAGGGGAGTTACGAAATAGACGATGACCGGAAAAAGGCCTACCCGCATTGCGAATTTCGTCACTATGTCGGAGGCCTCACCACACATACACAGTGCACACACGCGCGCACCGATGCCTTTACAGAGGTCTCACACCCACACTAGGGGAGGCCGCTGGAAGGCTTCTTTTGTTCCGGCCTCTATTGTGGAAGTATGTTGGCCTCCGCCTCCAACCTCCTCATTTATCATAAACTTGAATACTTGATAAAGTCCAGTAAGCTGACCGTATCACACCATGGAAGTACTTCTGTCAATGGAACTACTACTCCGAGGTAGTACTTCCATGGTTTGATCAGGAAGAAGTCACACGCCTCTGCTTGGCGTGATCATGGACGATGGAAGCTCCGAGGTAGTACTTCCATGATCAAACTAACAGTACACAAATTATCTAGAATACTTTTAGAATAAATTGCACTTCATTCTTTTGTCGGCATGAATGGTGGTTGAAAGTTTTTTTTTTGTGGTAGGGATGGCCAATTGTGCGTTTCCCCACTAAAATAGAATCGTAGCAAACATTGTCTGGAGAACGCGATGAAATACAACGTTGTACTATCCAAGTGCACTCATAGTTACTTACCTCACTTTCTGCTGGGTAAAACTGAAATATGACACCATTACAGTGCAAGCACCGCATCCTCCCTCAGCACAACCGAGTTTTGTTCCAGTCAAATGTACTGCTCAACGAAGAAAGATGGTATACTTAAGAAAAATATGGTAAACGTAGGTCACATGATCGACTATGAATTTGTTTCTTCGTCCATGCGAATGCAAATGTCTACAAATGATGGAGTGCTTTCCTCATAGTCGAACCTGACTGATTTAAAGAAAATACAAACGAACTTTTCAGCTCACAGTTGTTTTACCTGTTCTCTATAATTTTTTATTTTAAAGCGAGGTGAATAGCAGTATTACATTCATAAGCTATCACTTTGAACAAAAATACATGCATAAAATTGCTTCACCATTTTAGCTTGATGTTTCATATGTATACTTTGTAAATGTATAGATATTTCTATAGTTTTGAAGATTAAACTAATGTGTTTTTGTTTTAAAAACAAATTGAACGTTTATTTGGAAGTTTTCGACGTGCAAAGTATAAATATTGGTTAAATGACGTTATCTGTATAGAAAACAGAAACACAAAAGGCAAAAGGCTTAGTGATTTTGTAGCGACCTCATTCATAAATGTACTCTTCCGCTACATTCCATACAACCAGTATCTTCAGCTAGGTAATGTTAATTAGGCCACACTCAATTACAGAGCTTTGCTAGCAGCACATATCCAGACCACACTCTACTTGCTTGCACTACGAGCTGCGGTCTTACTGTATTACACTGCAGTGCTGGATTTTGGTTACTCTATTAGGCCTAAATAAATTATACTATGACCTGCACTTTACGGATCACAATAAATTGTCAAGAATTTCTTAATACTAATTATTGAAAACGCTTTAAAGATTATTATCTCCTCGACATAAAAAAATAAGAAAAAACATTAAGTTAGTACAACACATTTGGATAAATAAGTGGATTTGGAGGCTTCAATTTCAAATAAGATTAAAAAAATTCGCGCCTCGCTTTGCTCGGCGATTATTACACCCTTATACGTCCCTACAAAAGCCCTAGTGGTAAACTGAGCGTAGGGCCTACATTCACAATTGTACGTGTAGTACGTATTACATAAATGCATATCCATATGTATAATACTGAGTAGGTGTAAAATGCTTTGGGAAATGTAAACCATTCAACTTGAGTTTTAGTATAGAAGAAGAAAAAATTCAGAAGTTTTCAGATGAAAATTCGGAAATTCTTAGGTCTTGCCCCTTGGAAGAAATCCCAGCTACGCCACTGGGTGGGTGGTTTATTGTATCATTGTGTTTTGTCTGCTAAATTGTTTATTTCCTGGTGAGCAATCTACTAGATAAGCACTTTGGGTTTCCTAGAATGCTCCCCTTCACAATTTGTTGAAGACGTCTTACATTCATGTAATCCATAATATAAATATTTTGATCGTACTGTACTTCAATCTTGAGATTGTGATAAAACAAGTAAATAAAATGAAATGAAATAGAAAAGCCATGGTAATTCTATTGATTTCTTCAAAAAGGCAAATATATATACTCTCAAAATATAAGGTAAATTTACAGGAACTCCTAAATAGTTTACAGAGGTCCAGAAAATTATCCTTGCCCCCGATCGAACCCTCCTTGATTCGCAACTGGTCCAAGAGGCTATCCCCTTTTAATGATATCATACTTTCAAAATATCATTTCAAGATTCCTTACTTCTTACAACTTTACATTCATACGCCACGTATATTAGTTACTGAAAAACATTTGTCACCTGAAATAAAGGTTATGCATGTGAATGTTTAAATATGCTTTTTAAATAAAATTATTCGAATCAGTTGAGTAATTCAACTAATTGAATGAACCTTTGAAAATCACGGACTTATGTATAAGGCGTCACAGTGAAAGTTTCAGAACGATATTGTCATCAGTCGTAAGAAAAACGGTTGAAATGAGTCGACCAGAGAAAGCTTAACACGAATTCTGAATTGTAGTTTGCTCTGCCAAAGTCTTGCTTGAATCTTAAGTGTTTGAAAAAGCATATTTTTGAATATTTTACTTTCAAGATGTGATTGATTTTTTGTGATGTTGAAATTCTGACGAAACATAAATCAAGGTCGACCTATGGTTCGTGTAACGTATCATTACTTCGCTCTTTTTAAGGCCGGCTTTTGGCAGTTTGGGCGATTGCCTACCGGAAGACACATCTATGTAAGACCTTGCAGTTCATACCCTAAAATCTAAATGATCATGGAAGGAAATGTTAAAGGATAAATGGTTCAGTGATGCGTTACATCTAGTCGTAGATATAATGAGTTTTCACTGTTAACTTTAAACAGCCGAATGTCAGACTCAGTTGAAGTCAAGGATACACTTTCTTCTGAGGTATGTCAGTAGAGTCGTTTCTGGATCCACGCTGGCATCAGTAATCTAGTGAAAAGAAAAAAAGTGTCATTAGGCACAAACGGATTTCCGATCAAGTGAATGATAATTTCCCACATCTGATGTTGAATACAACATAGGAGTCACAATGACAGCATTTTGTTTCAGCTTATGATGTTTACCCCTCTTGCATTCAAGTGAAATGAACAAGTAACATTTACATGGGAGCGAGTCTTCTGCCGTTATGGGTTGTAAAAAGAGGGGTTGTACCATGGCTGATACAACTTTGCGTACATAAATGTACATTTTTCGGGACCATCAAATTAATTCCCTTGCCGGCAACTGGTTGGGCATTGGTTACTTTGACCTTACTAGTTGGCAAATTCTTTCAGATCCTTCCTCTTAAACAATTGCCTATGGATCAAAGTCGTTAACAAAATGTTCACGCTCTTGTCTCAAAGATTCCATTAATTCGTGGAATAAAAGTATAAAACTAAAACACGACCAACTAAAATTACTAAATCGCGATGCACCGCTCGTATCTTATGGTTCTTTGTTTTATCGTAGTTGAGTAATCCTGTAAAATCCTGTAAACATGCTTTGACCAACCGGGCAAACTTAGCTAGAATTTAATCTTATCATGACAACTTTGTATTGATAGAGGTTAAAATGACTTCATGCACAGTTACCTACAACGAAACCAGGGGCGTATATACATGAATTCGCAGGGTGGTGAACTATTTTGGGACCAACTACATTTCTTGGAGACCGACTCCCATTTACATAGTTGTACGCTTCGAATTTCTTAGATAAGTACAATTTACAGGACGGTAGTAATCAGTGGCGTACCCAGAATTTCTCTCAAGGGGGGGGGGGGATTCAGTATGTTGTGCGATCGCCGGCCTGGGGGAGGGGTCTAAGGAAAATATTTGAAAAAATGGGTGTCCTTACATGCAATTTGGTGCCACATATGCTACCTTCTGAAGTAAAATTTGTCTTACAAAATTTACGTATTTTTAGGAACAAAAATTTGGAATTAGTGAGGGGAGCATGGCCCAATACCCCCTTCGTACGCCACTGGTAGTAATAATCATAAGCATACGGGACTCTTGCAATTTGGGGGCAGAAAAATTTTTGCAAGAATCTCAAAAAGTTGCCCGAAATTCGAAGCAGTTCAGGCGCATAAAATAGACCACGAAACCACTATACATGCGCGCGCAGCGCGAAAACTTTTGCACATTTTTCGGGCATTCCATCAAAAATTCGGGAGCTCAGTAGAAAATTTGGGCAATCTTTTCACTTTTACTTCATCTCTGCCGGAATTTCAATTTGAGTAAGGTAGCAAATGTTGTTCACTATCGGGTTTACTGTTACAAAGGCATATTAAACTGAATTTGAGACAGACTTTTTGGCGCTCAGAGATCGACTTTTGATTTTCACTGGGGGTGTCACACCCCACAACCCCCGTATTTACGCCCCTGAACGAAACACCCGTTGGAATCCAGGTGATGATTTTCAGTCTCTGAACATTAGTTTTAATAATGATTTGTCGAAGACTGAGTTGGTTACTTACGCACATTTGCAATCAATAATCTACATTCAATCGAAACGGATTGTTTCTAATAAGGACAAAATATTTTTCTGCATAATTTTATTTATTTTCTCCCCCCCCCCCCCCAAAAAAGAATTTTTATACAATAGATTCAAATCTATTTTATTTAAGGGCAGTTGATTTAGGCTACAACGCTAAGTGACCACAAATTTTGGAAAAGCCTAAATGGCTTATGGATTACAACTTCACGTCGGATGGCTAACCAACAGTGTCGGCAACTGAGCCGGTATCGCATCGCAGTTTTGGATGAAATTGAGCATAGTATAGCAGTACAAAAATTTTAACCCCTCGCAGATTTGCGACACAAACCTGCAAATCCATTGAAGCAATTTGTACAGGCATTCTGGCATCCACACAACAATTGGAATTGACTTCGCTTCACGCCTAAATTAGTACATTTCAGTTCCAACCTAACTACTATCATTAAAGTGAATCAATTCCCTTAAAGAGTTTTTAATAATTCAATAATTTCACTCGCTTGCTCGGGCCCGCCTAGCCATCTGCGATCCAATAATATAGCGCTACTTCTACTAGCATAGCACTGCTGCAGCTGGCTGGTTGTTTACGACTCGTTACCTTCGTAGCGCGTATAAATATGTACCAGATGCTGGTTCACAATCGTACCTCCCATCTCAGTTATCACAGACAAGAATCAATCAACATTATCAGCACATTTCCCATAAGCTAAGTTACTCACCCTCATTTTCATTTACAAACTGCCGACGTAAATTATTTCCGTGATTAGACGCTTTTTGGGCGGTAAATGGTTTGAAGGTGAAGGTAGGATTGTTAACCTTTACCGTGTACTATAGTCTATCCTGTATCGCGTATGCTCTCAACCAGCTCGTTCGTTCTGACATATCGCTGCTCGGGCTAACATATCTCGTGTTTTCGCTTTTGAACGAACGTACAGTACGTATGTTATGCAATATACACAACACTTTAATAGCGCGATATATACTGGGCGAACAACATGACCAACATATATCTGCCTAGCCCTCCACATTGTGTGCTTTCGTCACTCGTGTAATCAATTCGTCACGTAAGCTATCGGGCCAGAGGATGTTCAGTGACTGAAAAATAACATGGATTACTTTTTCGTTAACAACAAAAAATTGCTATACAAATTAAAAAAATGCATAACAGTTTTGCTATGCGAAACAGTATCCTTAAGAGGACCCTGCAAGTAAACCAAGTTGGGTTTCTTTTGAAAAGCCAGTTCAGATAGAGAAACCGCAGATTGCTCTTAGGAGGAAAATCCACCTTACTTTTTGACCTGGCTGCTGATCGAACCCCAAACTTCCCTTTTGCCAAACCACCGACTTTATCAACTCGGCCACAGCGCCGTATTGTATTTGGGTAAGTAATTTGAAAAGAGGAGACACCCTTGGATTGAAAGTGGCGCTTCTGATTCAGTTGACCGTAAATTTACCCTAAATGACATACCACTCCTCCTAGAGTCACATTTCACCCAAAGAGAGTTATTAGTACCCGGAACACGACAACTGATTTCCATTAGATACAAGAGTGGCACCGCACATTTAGTCATTCGTCTAGGAGTGATTTTCACTCTTTTTACATTAAGATAGTGGTTAACGCAATTTTACATAACCAGCGTTCGAATTAGTGAAATATTTTGGTGTAGCAAAAAGTGCTACGCAAAAATGATTCTGTATAGCACTTTTTCATTTTGGTGTAGCAGTTTTGCCTTACAATGAAATCCATTACTTTTCAACTGTTGGTGTACATTACGCCGATAACACTGACTGTAGGCCTACAGTGTACACATATAACACACGTAGGCTAGATTGGACATACAGATCATGTGTTTACGAAAGCACTGCATGAAGGTCTTGAAGATCCAGTTCTATGTGATTGATATGGAAATACGCATGGGATTCGTAGCTTGTGGTTTGGTTTCATTTTCTCGAAGAATAATTGCGGAAAATATGTCCATTCCTGACAAAGCCTTGTTGTGTGTGTATTTGTTATTTCATTCTACTGTATGTTTTTTTCGTAATTTGGTAAACACAGTGCATCGCATTCTTGCGCTATGCATTTCGAGAAGTACATCGCATGTGCAAGAAAGTTGTGTCCCATTTTGCGATGCGATAGTGGCTATTTCGAACGCTACACATAACCCATTTCTTTGACACTTTGACTTTAGTAGTGTTTTCATCTGAAACGCATTAGTTAAACAATCCGGTTGTGAAATAAATAAATAAATAAATAAATTTTTCTTAGTAAACCTCGGCATGCGCCTATTGTTGATGCATTACAGAATTTACCGGAAAACCTAAAGCAGCCGAGTTTTGAAAGCTTCTATAGTAGGAGCCATTGAATCCTTTGACCATTCATCGTGCCGATTTAGCAGGACTTGTTAACCGCAGCGATCAAGTAGTCTGATCTTTTTCCCAGTTAGATAAAACTACTCGATCTCTCTTAATACATCTGTTCCTTTGAAGCTTTTACATAATTGCCACGGTTCAAACTACATCAGGAAAAAGATACAAAGATACAAAGTAAAGGGGAGAAGAAATACGGAAGGGGGGGGGGGTAATGTGAAGGATAAGTATTGCAAGGCATGATGAAGAAAAAACTCTTTACCGTCTACTCAAGACGTTTTCGGCTCACTTTGCGCACACCTGCCATAGGTAGTTACGTCGTATTAATTTCTATTGAACATCTTAAATGGTATTTTAGTTCTCAGCTCAATAAAATATATCAGCTTCCAGCCTCCTCACCTAAGAGCACCCTGTACGCTACCATCAAATCGACAGACATGATGTCGTTAGTTTGCATAAAGCTAACGTAATAATAGTTATATTTTCATTTATGTTGTACAGTTTAGTGAGCATGGCAAATGCTTCATCGCAACTTTCCAAATATTGTAAATACAAGAGAGCTTCCAAGGGTATGGCCTCTGGTCTAACTAGAACGTTGTCCTGAACCCCATCATGGGTTCTAAAGGGTGCTCATCTACTCCACACCACAGTATAAGCAAATCTCGTCATCCCAGACAGTTCCAATTCTCACAGCTATGCAACTTGTAGCTCCTCCCATAACTGTATAATGCTCTCCTTGTGCATATACAGACATATTTTATTGCCCAAGGCCATATCCTGGTAAGCATACAAATTGAAGGCTATTATGTGTAATCCAAGCACTCTTTTTGAACTGTGTGGAGTGTGAGCTGCTCTGCATCTTTGAATTTTAAAACTCTGCTGTCAATCAAAGAACAGTCACCAACTGAGAATTTTTATACACCGCAGAGAAAAAACACATTAAAAATATGGTTGGGGGTGACGAGAGTATGCCTTTAAATAAAAAACCCTCACAGCGTAATCAAAAGTCATGGGCATTGAAGAGAGTGACAAAGGCGCTTCGTTAAATGCACTAAAAGTGTAACATCGGTTCCTATTTTTCATGCAAAACGGAATAAAATACCTCTTAAAAACTGCGGTACGTGTTCACAGTAAACACACTAATAGTAGAAACACAGCGTAGGTAGCCCTTCCAGCAAGAGATTCCATCATTACTCCATATAGCTTGTTGCCTGGCAACTAATCCTCTGAAACAGTTTATCAAACTTTTATGACCTTACAATAGTTCTGAAGACAACTGAAACTTTGTTGAGGCATTTACCAATAACTCCCTGGTGACCTGACAGCAGTGTGAAAGTATGATCAGGAAGTTTAAAAATTCTGAGAACTTTAATTTTTTTTCAGGAATTGTGGGTCCTTGAGAGACTGTCAAGTAGAACATGAATTGTTTCTGATATTTCTCATTAGCTCATTAGAAGTCGTTTTGAGGGTGACAGTTGCAAAAGTTGTAGCACAGAAGTAGCCTACTACCTACGAGGTATAGTACTTCCATGGTTGTACAGTACATGTGTGTCATTACTTTAAAATCTAGTCATGTAATGCAGGTTGAAGGTCGGTGATTCTTTTTGCAAATTCAGAATTCCGGGTACTTCAAAAATATTTCATTTTGAAACGAGGACACTGTACAGCATACATATGTCATACAGTATTTTTTATTCCTTGCTGAGGCAAGGAATGTGTGTGTGTGCGAAGGTCATTACAAATTAGCCTATCTATACCCCACGGGGGCTATCGTCATGGCATCGCAACTACTCTAGAAATATGTGTCTTGCCTGTCTTTCACTCTTCAAAAGTGTGGTTCTGTTCCAGAAACAACAGCAATGTAGACCTTTTACAGGAAATATTCAGCATGGCAACGTTTTTACCAATTTGGGATGTTTTCCTATTCTGTACAAGGGAAAACTAAGATAGCGAAATTTTAAGTCGAGTCTTTTATGTATATTTTGATTTCGTCAATTTCCCATAATTTGGATATATTTCCCACCGCTTTTTTTTGGGGGGGGGGGGGAGGAAATAGCACATGCTGTACTTGCAGAGTACAGCCATTTGAGTGCCCTGTATAACGTATAGCTGAGGGCAATGATAGCTATGAAACTAGATCTAACGTTTTTGTCGGAATGATTGAACAGAATCTATTTTACATGAAAAAAGGTCCTTTCATTCCAAATATATGTTAGATTCAATAGGAAATGGAAACCCTACTTTGCCCTGTGAGGTTTCACGATGAACCCTCCATGACTTTACACACGCCCAATGGGGGACCTGCTAGCAGGGACAGCCAGGGTTCTCATAGCAAAAGGACAGGATCGAGTGAGGTTTGCTTAGCTTATGACTTGCGTTGGTTGCAAATCAGTTTTGGCAAGTTCAATTCAGTCACAAGGCATTTTCCGCAAGTCCATTTCAAGTCGCAATTCTTTGCTAGTATTTGCAAGTACAAAGAAACATAACGACTCCCGTCCGAATGGATTCCAAATTGCATGATTCGAATCTGCAACTCTGAGTTGAGCATGTACGCAATGGAAGTTGCAGTGCAATGTTATACAAATCTTGCAAAGAAACAGTGTTAGCATACCATCAAAACTTCACCCTCTTAAGACTGCAAGTGTAGTGAAACTTACGTACATTGTTGATGCATAACACTGTATGTACTGAAACGTTAATTATGAAGACCATTTTAACTAGAGACAAAATCAATTTCTTACAAAGGTGCAGAAGCATTTTGCTTCCTTTAAATATACCAAGGATTGGAACCAATACTGAGAAGCTACTGGGACGATGGCATAAGCAGATCTATTGCTATACGAGGAGGACAAAGCATCCTGCATAAAATTTAATCAACACTTCACATAAAACAATGGGAACTTTGTCAGCTAATATCCGAGGAAACCTTCGTCAGCCACTACTCAAACACTATTAGAGCCAACTTTCTCTGCTTCATCTTGCAATTTGTGAGAGTAGCAGCCTTCTAGCAAGACACTTTGTTAAAGGGGATAAGGTAGCTTCCAAAAGGCAAGATATTTTTCAGAGTACCAGAGTTGTTACGATGTTTTTGCACTAAAAAAATTTAAGGGGATTTTTTTTTTTAAAGGCGACGCCTCGGCCCCTTTGACTACAGGTTTGGAGAAAAGTATTCCTCGTTGTCATGCAAACACCTTAGCTGTTGTAACATAGATAATCTTTGAATGGCGCTTTGATCCGAAGTCAGTGAACACCCCATGGAGATACATCCTGGATTAGCTGTTTGTTTCACCAAATTCTTTTAACTCCGTTGAGAATTAATGTTCTAACCATGAGCCGACGATCCGCACCCGGACAATATTCCCGACACCTTCCCTCGCAAGACTTCCCCTTAGACAATTCCAGTCTTAACTATTTTCACCGCTGGCAATTTCCACAGACTATCAGTCAATATAGGAAGATTCGGAATAATTTAGGGCGGAACTAGTTGTCAAGTGGTAATTATCCAAGGTGGGAATTGCCCGGATGGGGGTTTACTGAGGGAGGGGTAGTCGTCCAAAAGAGACTTGCCAGGGGGCGTTGTCAGAGAATCTGGATTAGGGGAGATAATACCGACAGGAAAAATGACGCGCGTAGCGCGAAGCAAGTTTGTACGGGGTTCTCGACAGGGCCCCAGGCTGGGATTTATAGAAGCTCTCTATAGAAGGATCTGCCCTAGCCATTGAGCGGTAGTAGGTATACATATTAGTAACTACCTTACCTATATAGAGAAAATAATCCGTAAAAAAATATCTGTGAAAATTGCTCTTTATATTTGGCCATATTTTGTACCAAATAATTCAAATGTTATTTTCAAAACATTTTTGTTGGAATTCAGGTAAATTAGATGGCGGAAGAAGCAAGATTGTGGCCAGTGATATAATTACAATATTTTACAGCAATAAAGAAAATAATCCCTAAAAATATTTGTAACACATTGAAACCTATAAATCTGTCCATAATCTTTAATAAACATTCAGAATGTATTTTTCTGGACAAATTTAAGGTTTTAATGTGTTACAATTTTTTTAGGCATTTTTTTCTTTATTTTTAAAAAATATTGTAATTATATCACTGGTGGCCATTTTTGGAGGAATGAGGACTCCTATTTATGGATTTTGCTTCTTTCAGCCGTTTTAAACCCAATCTGATCCAACCAGGCTGGTCCATATATAATTTTCTGAAGAAAGGTGTTTGACAAGAAGAGACCACAGCAACAGGTTAGGTTCCCGCCTGCTTTTGAGACTGGAATAACTTAAAATCACCGATAAAGGACGGTCAGCACAGATGAAAGTAAGCTGAAGCCTAAGTAGAGGAGTGCACAAAGTATAGGAAATGAGCAATTTGACAGCTGTGGTATTGTGCCAGAATTTTGCTGCTATACCATTGAGGCAGCCGGAGCAGACTTGAATCCGACCAACACCTTTTAAAGTTACCAAGTATTGTATCCAATGGATGGGCTCAGTCCTCTGAGTTTTTTTCTGAAATAAAAAGGATATACCAGTAATTTCGGGAAGGAACGCTACCGAATGAGCAATG
Source organism: Holothuria glaberrima (assembly GCA_009936505.3). Classification (NCBI taxonomy): domain Eukaryota; kingdom Metazoa; phylum Echinodermata; class Holothuroidea; order Aspidochirotida; family Holothuriidae; genus Holothuria; species Holothuria glaberrima. The sequence continues at coordinate 9,735 of WURT03091389.1, read as the reverse complement.
AAGTACTTTTTGCAGCGAGTTTATTGTACCAGGAATGAACCAGGCCAATTTTTTATGCTACGGAAAGTGTTACTCAAGTGTTAAGCAGCTCTACCCTTACTGAAAATCCATATATGGCTTTATATCTGGATATATCTGGCTAAATAAAGACTTTATTTGGCTATATCAAGCCAGATATAACTTGACAGAGACCAATACCAGATATATAAATCAAGTTTTATATGGCCATATCAAGACATATAACTTGATATAGACCAATGCCAGAAATATAAATTAGGTTTTATATGGCCATATCAAGCCAGATATAACTTGATATAGACCAATGCCAGAAAATACAAATCAAGATTTATATGGCCATATCAAGCCAGATATAACTTGACAGAAATCCATGCTAGATATGCAAATGAGTTTTTGGTTGGTTTTTGTTATATTTTGTTTTCAATTGATGCTTGAATTAAACTTGTTCCACATTAAGTCATGGATACAAGGGTACCTACCTATACACTGTAGTCAATTAGTGGGTACACTTTCTCTAATACCACAGTATACTAACCAAACTTATGCAAATGATTTGTATATTTGGGCGGAGCCAGTAGCTAAAACTTCATTTTCCATGATTTATCAAGTTAGAAGTAAAATATTCACCAAGCAGCAGGCAACATATACAGCCAAATAAATACCAAAGTATATACAAGAAGCACAGATCACTGTGATCACATAAAAAAAGGAAATTTTAAAGCATTTTTTTCGTTCACTATTATATATGAAGGATGTCGACTTATTGTATTTAAGTCAATTTAACCTGCTACAATACGTAAATCCCTATAAAGTTCTACAAACAGTTATTGCTGGTATCTGTAGGGAGTGTGGACTGAAAGTCCAACTACGATTCATAACTGAAGCAGATGTGGTCCCTGGCTCAGATAAGTCTGGCCCCTATTATAGGGACCTGATCTGGTCCAGATAAAGACTGAATCAGGTAATCAGGTTTCATCTGGTCCATATATACAGCATATATAAAATTCTGGAGAATGGCTGCTCAATTTTTTATCCGGCCAAATATAAATACCAGATCTGGCGCTGATATGAGCCAGATATGGAAATGATATTCTGCCCATATAAGGGCCATATCTGGTCCAGATAAAGTTTTATCTGCTCCAGATAAAGTCTGAGCCACATAGAATTTTATCTGGTCCATATATGGCATATCTATAAAGTTGTGGTTCATATCTGCAGTATATCTGCCCAATTTTTTATCTGGCCAGATATAAATTCCAGATCTGGTGCAGATATGAGCCAGATATCAAATCCATATCTGGCCCACATGCCGCTTTCAGCCCCGATACTAAATCCTCCAAAAATTTCCTCCTCTCGGAGGATTTCTAAAGCTAAGATATCTGTTTGCAAATAAACAGTTATCTCTCCTGTCTATTATTACATACCCTTCAGTGAACATAGTGGTGGTCAAGTGAATAAGTCCCTTTGTTTGGTGGGTATAAAGGAAGTGCCCAAGTGCAGGCTACTTAATTTGCAAAGTAAACCTAGCTGCTATTCTGAGAGGATTAAGCTACTTGGTGTTTATTCACTCATGGATGCAAACACAAAGGTGTCAGCAGAGTTAGTATCGGGCCTGTTAGCCTCATGAATATGGAATTTTATGTCTTGTCCAACGGATTTTGAGTAAGGGTATGGATGGATAACGTTTTATTTGTTCGATTTTGTTGCTACAGTGGCTCAGTAATTTGTGAGAGATATCCAGCCAGACGCAAAAACTACACTTTAAAAACAATGGTTCCTGAACTTATCCTACGTTTCTCTTTCAAACTGTGTGTCACATGTTATGTTTCGTAAGATGTTTTCCAGCAAGGAAAGAGCAGGACCTTTTATTGTTGTTAGAGTGGCAGCTCCCTGGTTGAATACTGAAAATTTTCACATAAAATTAATGCATGTCTTTTCATAATTTTGAGTGTTAAAAATTGCCATGTGAAAAATATCTATCCACAAAGTCCTACCTGTCCCAGCCGGTGATCACCAGCTGGGACGGATACCGCAAAACCTAGATTTTCGTCTCTGGTGTAAACAAGGGAGCTGGAAGACTGCCTTCTAGCTCAATGTGTAAACAGAGTTTAACCACATTTAAACTCGGTTTGTCCCTTAAAAGCTTGTCTTGTTCGGAATATGTGTTCAATAAAAGGATTCTGTAATGGGATTCTTTAATTTGTAGAGACCCAAATAGCAGCAAAATTCGAACCTTTGAGAGTCAAATGTACAAGGCCAGTCAGTGGGGTGGGGGTCTGGGGAAAATTAGAACAAAACACCCCTCAGAGGTAACTAGTATTCCCTAGCATCTGGCAATCAAAACAAGTGCCGGTATACATAAACCATGTTAAAGAGGCATATTGAGCTGGTTCATGAATTTCATGATTTTTGCCCCACCTGTTGAGTTTTACTCACATCTTGATGGTAAATATTCAAACTAAGAGATTCTGTACATCTGACACACAATAGAAATGGCAATGATAGGGTAATTAATGATTAAAATATTTATCACAAATTTGTGACCAGACACTTTTTACTATTACGTATTAATCATATGCAACCCCTGTCTACAAAACCAACAATTCCTCGCATTTTTGGAAACTAAAGAAAGTGATACATGAGTAACAAGGCTAATGAGAAAGATTGTCCTGCAATATGACTTCCTTTAAACTCGTCACAAACTATTCAGCCCCATTAATCAACTTTATGGTGAAAAGTGGGCTTTGGGTAATTTTAACAATCAAATATGGGTCTCGAGGTACAAAATCTTGACAAAACCGGCCCTAAGCAATAGATGTTTTTCTAAAACGGGGCACGATGGCTTGTTCGGGGTTGCCCCCTTCTGGTTCCGAGCCCCTCCCCCTGGCTATGGGCTTGAAAGCAATACAATTTCCAACGTCGAATCCTAAGTAAAAGTAGAACCTTGAGGTAAGGGTGACACCAGAAATTAGTCGTCAAGAGGCAAGGCTCCCGACGTTGGAGGGAAGCCCGTAGCCAAGGGGTTGCTCCCTGAGAAAAATTTTACCTTCTTAGAAAATCTAGAATAACTATAGACTTAATGCATTTTAGTATATCTCGCCAACCTGACATTTTCGCCCACTGAAAGCCATCCCCCTTCTTTACCTTGTCTGGCTACGGGCCTGGGGCAGCGAATCAGCCACCAAAGCTCCGACAATGAGGGCGATGGATTGCAGGAATCATGTCTGCAGAGTGAGGGGGTGAATAGGGGAATAAAACAAAACCTTTGCACAACACCATCTCCTTGCATGGCCTATTTGCATAGTATCCGTTAAAACTTGTGTAACCATTTTCTGAAGTAGTGTTCAGACGTAAAATCTGAATTTTGGAAAAGCTAAGAGAGCCAAAATTTTGGGATAGCCTACACTTTTAACAATCAGTACAGTATACTCAGAAAAGAAATAGTCAAGTGCCGTGTGTATTGTATCCACACCGTCTGCATGATAAAATAGGCAAAGCTCATTTGGCTTGTTGCTTTTCGTACACGTACGGACGAAACACGAAAAACGTTAACTAGGTTATGCGATATGGGATGAATTTTCCGCGACCTTCACATAAAACTATGTAGACTATCTGTAGGTTACTGTACGTGAAAATGTGAAAATGGCTTGAGCTATAAAGATAAATGGAACGGATCTATGGAAGACACTGAATCAACCAAAACATCGCGCGAAGTTCCGAAACTTTTTCATATTGTTTTAAAAAACTACCAAGGGGCGGAGCCAGGACATGCCTGACAGGGGACCAGGCTCCCCGACAGGGTGGAGGGGTTGGGACTCAAAGCCTTGACCAGGGCGGCGGGTAGCCGACAGAATTTTGAACGTAGATTTCGGCCATCGAAGGGCGCCTAAAATGTAGAAATCGTGGGCTTTTGTTAAAGGAAATTTGGCAAAATTGGGTTTATAGTAGGGGAATTGGGAATTTGCGGTTTTCTCAGCATTGAAAACTCCACTAGTCTTCTTTAGAGCGAAATCAAACAACAGGACTAAAAGTTTCATGATTGGGCTCCCCGACGAAAATGGAAAATTTTCCCAACGGGGTAGCCTTCCCCGTCTGGGGCATGTCCTCCTACGTACCCCACCTAACGCCACCCCTGAAACTGCCCTATTGAGAGTAAAAACAGGTTTACCGTTGGGCTACTGGCTTCTATCGGATACTAAGTTCTTACTGTACAGGCTCGACTGAAAGTGGCCGGGCGAGGGCGTGGCTCCTGTCCCTTATCCAGTTGCCACCCCCACCGCGAGTCCTTTTTGGCGCTTGTTCAATGAGGTTACCATCTACACTACAAAAAGTAACATCTAGGACAACTAGAAAGTTATACCTTTTGAACAGCTGAATTTTGTTTAGCACCTTGTTTTTGTTTTCGCGTCTGCGTTTACTGTGCGGGTACACGAACAAACTTGTTTCGTTTTTCGTATTTCTTGACGTACGTGTGCATTGTTCTTAGAAGGCAACAGTTACTGTGTAAAAAGTGAAAGTCAATGTGAGCATTTCAAAAAGGGGAGGGGTTCATCCCCCGATACTGCCTTTGATTGTAGATTTCGGAACATAGAAACGTCAGAACATATAGAGATGTAGCCAGATCGGAGAGAGAGATAGGCCCCGGACATGGGCGGCTCTAAGAAATTAAGTTGTTTGAGGGGGCAAAATCAACTTTGTGATCAGGAAGGTTCGGGCGGCCCCCGGCAATATCAATGGTCCGCGCAGGATAGGGTATAGTAGGAGTATGGTTAGTAACATAATTTACAGTGATACTCCATATATAAAGCTCTTCAGAAACCATCTCAGGCATTCAGTCATGCGTTGTGCTATATGAAATAACAAATAACCGATTGCACTTCCATAAGGACGGAGTGATGAATGGCAGGGGAAACAGGCAACGCCGCTTGATCCACTTGTATAGAATGCTTACCCATTAATATCCAGTTATTTGTTTCATTGTAATAACGATACTTTTCAGCTTCGCCAAGAAGACATAAGATGTTGATTTTCTTGATTTCTTTCTTAAAATAACGAGACTTTCGAACTTGAAGTCACTCGAAAACGATGAAACGATAGCACTATTTTAGATCTGAGTACAGTTCCCGAAACAATTTTGGACAAAGGAGAAGGGGGATTTCCCTTACTCAGAACGACAGTCCATCCATTATACAACTAGACCACTTAGTCAGTAGTCTCACTACAGCTTTGATTGGCTGTTTGGTGTTCATTTTAAGCAACTGTAACCGTTGTTTAAAGCAAAGATGGTGAACCTTTTGCTTATAAGGGGTCATCTAACAATCTTAAGACTGCTATCCAGCAAGGGACACTGTCAACGTGACCAAGGCTACCAAAAAGCTCTCCTCTTCTAAGAAATGCATTACGTGTAGGCTACACCCCTGCTACACCTTTTTGCAGACAGACACCTATGCTGATCTGTCCCCATGATACCTTTTAGTAAAACTGCCTCTAGTCGTGGATGTTGAATCAACGTGGCAAAGACCCCCGAAAGCTCTGAAGTGTCTGCAAAATTATGGGGATTTAACTCCAGCATTACCGTTACACTTTTTGTAAATGACATCATGATGCGTGAAACTAATCAGATTTAGGTTATCACAAGGTGATCATTTGTTTTAAATCTTAGCTTGTACTAATTGCAGGCATATCTGTGATGCTGAAGTACTATAATAGCAGTTGCGGAACTGAAAAAGGAGCACGAAAAATATCGTTTTGAAGGCACTCTATTAATCTCTAGTCTTTGCAATTACATTGCGAAGTTATTCACTTTTTTACTGTTAAAACCCACTCAAGGGAGGGAGGGTTTCCCCATGTAATCCACTGGGACAGATAAGGTACGAACGCAATAAATTTCGCGTAGTTCCCATAGAGTTTGGTTCATATGTAAAGACATGCATGTTTTACAATGCAATATATTGTGTAACCTGTGAGGTGTAGTACTACACCAGAAGCGACATCACGCAGCGTATTTAGCCTATATGTCTAATAACGATGGACAGAGTTATTATAAATTGACTTCAAGTGCCACTACTTTCATAAATCGCTTTCCGCGGGCAGGACCAAATGGTCTCGCACGACGGAGGTTCCCCACCCCTGGTTTAAACAGTTCTCGCAACTCCGTCAAAAATTCTTGTACAACATGGCTTTTGTCCCACCGAATTCTCCTGTGCATTGTTTCTGCAGTAATAAATTGAATAATTATTGGGTATGCATTCAGAACTTTTAGCAAAATCATGTTCGATTAGACACCGATGCAGCTTCGAATTTAAAAGTTCTCGCATTTTTCATTAATCCCCACACACCATGAGCGTAAGCACAGCTAAAACCAGAACCACAACCACAAAAATAATCACAGTCACAACCATAAGCACAAGCCCAACCCCAATGGCAGTCACAGTCACAACCATGAGTATTGCTCTAACCACAGCAGCAATATCAGTCACAATTGTAACACAGCTAAAACAACATCTACAACCACACAACAACCACAGTCACAACCACAAGTACAAGCCCATCCCCAATGGCAATCACAGTCATAGCCATGAGCACAGCTATGACATTTGTTAAGTTACTAATAAGCATAATCAACTTTCGCGGTTAAGGCTTCAGTGATTTTACCAAATAAACATTTTTTTGTTCACCCTTTTCGAGAAGTTAACATTTTTGACACATACGACACACAAAACAATTAAAACAAATGTCATGGAGCAGCTTACAACGTAAGTTCCCGGGAATGGTTGAGACATTTTTAGCAAAAGAAATTTTCCTAGTAATATACGTTCCAACTGATCATAGCTCCCCTATGAGACAGTGTGACATTTTATCATTTTCTTTATCGCAAACTAGAATCTCCTCCATTGAAGGAGCTGAACACTTGCCTAAAAATAAATTTCTTTCATTTCATTTCATTTATTATTTCGTCCGTACAAATGTAAACTGTATTAGAAATACAAAAACGGACAGGACACTAGAAAAACAACTGTTTAACGAGCTAGTGTCCAGAAAGAGACTTAACAACAAAAAGTACAACAAGGAAGAAAATAAGAAAAAGGAAAACAAACAAACAAAGGCAACTAAGAAAACAACAAAGAAAGGGAAAATTAGTTTTTTGTACTGAGCAATCAGGTAATTTTTAACCTTACTCTTAAAGAGTAGCATATGTTCCAGGCGCGGATACAGGGGCGCACTCGGCGCACGGCCCCATTTTTCGATGACCAACGATTTTGCAAAAAAGCAAAAAAAAAAAAAAAGGAAAAACAGGTCCAAAAAAAATTCGGATAGTGCAAGTTTGCAAGAACTGAAGTGCAAAAAAGCAAAATAAAAATGAAAAAGGTCCTCAAAAATTCAGATTGTGCAAGTTTGCAAGAACTGAAGTGCAAAAAAGCAAAAAAAAAAAAAGAGAAAAAGATCTCGAAAATCCTGGATCAACCGGCCCAGCCCCCTTGTCGAGCTTCCTGGCGCCACCCCTATGTGCGCCCCCCTTTTTCAAAATCCTGGATCCGCGCCTGTGTTCTAATCTTTTTAATTTCGTTGGGGAGAGAATTCCAAATTTTACAACAGTAGTTGTTTAACAATAATTTACCGTGTCTAGTATGGTGCCTGCTAACCGTAAAGAGGGCATTAATTCAAGTACTAGGACGAGCATTCGTAGAAAGGCTAGGAGTCACAATATTACCAAATACATGAGGAAGACAATCATTGACATTTTTATAGATAAAAGAACACATTTTTAATATATTGATATCACTGATCTTAAGGATGCTAAGGTCTCTATCCAGGGTATTCGTAGGATAACGCCGGTCTTTGAAAGTAAATGTTTTTAAAATTTTATTTTGAAGAACTTGTAGAGGTTTGAGCAATGAGAGTCTAGTTATGCCATATATTTCCACACCATGAGATAATTTGGAGAAAACAAGTGAGTAATATAACTTGGCTGCTACAGCTGGAGTAAGCGAGGCCCTAAGGCGATAAAAAATTCCATTAAACTTTACAAGGTTGTTACAGAGATCGTCAATATGCCGCTTAAAGCATAACTGATCATCGATTAATAGACCTGGGTATTTGACGCAGTTTGTTTTAAGGATACTAACATCATTCATGACAAAGTGGTCTGGAAGCATGGGGAATATGACATTTGGCATGAAAGATAGAAAAATTGGTTTTTCCAAGATGTAAGGTAAGTCTATTTGCATCAAACCAAGTCTTCAGTTGCTTCAGAACGGAACGAGCTTTGTGTACAAGGGCAATACAGTTACTGTCATGAACAAATACCTTTGTGTCATCGGCAAAGAGTCTTAGAGACTCGTCAGGCACAACAGTTTTAATATCATTAACGTAGATCAAAAATAACAGAGATCCTAGCACAGTACCCTGTGGTACGCCGACATTGACACAAACACCATTAACGTACAAGAATTGTTTCCTATAACTCGGGTAGCTATGCATGATCTCTAAGGCTTTGCCTCGAATGCCATAATATTTTAACTTATCAAGGAGTGTTGTGTGGTTCACCGTGTCGAAAGCCTTCTTAAGGTCAAGGTAAAGCCCCAACGCATTCTCAAAGTTATCAAGATAAGTACGAATATAGTTAATGGTCTCCAAAAGAGCATGACTTGTATCGTGATGTTTCCTGAAGCTGAAATGAAAGTAAAAGAAGATATCAATGCTATTTAAGACAGACCTAAGACGCTTTCAATAGACTTCTCTAACAGTTTGTTGATACATGGGAGCAAACTTACGGGGCGGTATTTCAGGCAACGTTGGATCCCCTTTTTCAAAGATCGGAATGACTGAAGCAACTTTCAAAGCGTCAGGATAAATACCAGTAGTAAGCACAAGATTGAAAAGGTGACACAATACAGGGACAAATAACATGGGAAACAGACTTCCAAACTTTTGGAGGAATACCATCGATGCCAGGCGATTTACCATCACATAAGCGTAGGAAGCAGTATGAAAGTGGGGTGGGGCGGAACAATTTTTGGACTGTGCACCTCGCCCTACCCGCTAGACCAAAATATACATTTTTGATGTGAAATTTTTCGCCTTTTTCTACATGCCAAGAACTGACGGTCATAAGAGTTGGCAATGAATAGGAAAAGTCTGGCAGCGAATACGGAAGATATGCCCTTCACTGCCACTTAATTTTATGGCCTTCTCAAGGTTGACTGGTACTTGGTATATTATAACACAGGTGTTTCTTCAAAAGAACACATTTGTCAATAATATCACTAAAATCAGATTCTATGGAAAATTTAAACCTTTCTCGATCTATTTATTTTTCAAATTCAACGTCCCAGAACGATATAAATGGTAGAAGAAAAGTAAGCAATAAATCACAATAACTTAACACCTGTTCGACAGCTATTAAACTTACAACCCTACCGTCAGGTTAACAATGACTTGTTAAATAAAATGGAATATTTGTGAAAAGATCTGCTAGGCCAATAAAACTAAAGTGGGGGAGTAGGTGCAGCTAGGGTACACCTCATTTATGAGGTTTGCTTTATGACTAGACAGATTTAAGGCTGACGGGTATTTTATTGGTTTGTACGACTGTGTCTTCTGTGGGAACAACTTCTCATGTACCTGAAAGAGCAATTACAAAAAAAAAAAATAAAATGAACAAAAATAAAAGGAACATTTGTATGCCATAACTCATGTTAAAAAATGAAACTGCAC
>WURT03091378.1:0-12705 GCA_009936505.3 Holothuria glaberrima | reverse complement strand
AGTAGGATAACTGTGTGGGATCTTATGTTTGTCATGTGGGTGACTCATGCTTGTTACAATATATCACATGGCAAGGAGTCACTAAGCCTTTTGGCTTTCTAGTTTTTTTTTTTTTTTTTTTTTTTTGTCATTGACTGTAGTAATAGTGAGGGACTTCAGTTTTGTAAGGATGCTTTGCAATTTTTTTTGTTTGTGGTTAAAATACAGTAGCAGCAACATGCAGATCACATTGTGAATACTGGTAGCTTGAGTTTCAAAGTCCAAATGGTGGAAAAATTGAAACAGTAATATCAGTAAGACAAATGTTACAGTATTTAATAATAGTCATCATTTATGTATTCAATATCTCCATAAATGGCCAAAAGCTTGATCCATCCAAAAGTGTAAAATTTCTTGGCATCATTATTGACTGCAAGCTTATCTGGCAGGAGCACATCAATCATATTTCTTCAAAAATTGCCAGAGGAATCGGTGCAATTGGTAGATTAAGACGTTTGTTGCCAAAGGGTATTCTCTGTACAATTTACCTTACTCTTGTGTATCCTCATCTAATATATTGTTCTACAGTTTGGTCATGTACAAAAACCTCCAACCTGCACAACCTGGTTCTTTTGCAAAAGAGATTTGTTCGCTATATTTCTTTATCTGGACCTTGTGATCACACCAGCGAGTTGTATAACTCTTAATGTGAAACTGTTTCATATAATCAACCTTAACATTGCTTCATTCACCTATCGTTTCATGCATAGCCTTTTACCGAAATCATTTTCAGAATTCTTCACCAAAAATTCTTTAGTCCACAACTACTTTACTCTTCAATCTCATGTCCTTCATACTATTGTTACCCGTACCTCATCTTCACAGTTGACCCTAAGCTACAAAGCTATAAAACTATGGAACTCATTACTTGATTCATTAATTAACAGGCCAAGAATAAATTCTTTTCAGAGGTTTCACCCAGTGCTACATAGCTTTGTACTAATACTTCAGTAGTCTTCATCACCATTTTATATGCAAATGTAAGGATATAACTTCTTGGGTTGACTTATCATACTGTTCAAGTGCATTCATTACTTGTTTTTGTCACTACACATTTTGTTTGTGGGAAGCCTTGGGCATTCATGGGTGGGAGGGGGCACAGGATGGTAAAGGTGGGGTTTGTGAGGGATAGTTCTGGTTCTGTAATCTTAGTCATTACTTTTCCACGTAGTTGATTGAATTTTCTGTCCTTTTTTTTTCTCTTAAATTCTTTTTTCTTTATGCTTATTTGTGTTTGTAACTCAGCTACTCAAGGTAACATGTTTATGTTGTAAAGGGGACTAAAACTCTTGACAAGCCTCTCAGGGTTTTTTAGTTTTACTTCCATCTACTTCAGTGTTATATATGTATTCATTATTTTGTGTATCCATACATTTCGATGACATAGAAAAACAAATAAACAAAAGGAAACGAAACAATTGGAACCCATATAACATCATTCCACCAATCAAGTATTGCTCTACATTTGAAAAGGGCTTCCCATTTTCCTCCCCAATGAAGTCTCTGTCAAATTTAGGATTTAGAAAGGGCAGCATATTGTGAGGCCAGTAAATAATACCATTCATGGTCCGGTTTAGCCAGTAAAATGTTTCAGCTGTTTTCAACTAGTACTTGAACAAAACAGTTACCTGTCACTTCTTTTATCGACACCCAGATTACAGCACAAGTACCGCAAAATGTTTCCTTGCAAATTTGCATTAAAAGGCATGAAAAATCTGTCATGGAAATACTTTCATAAGACAAAGTATCTTTCACAGTGCAACGCCTTACAACACGATGAAAATGTTGCCCAGCCTTTCACTCGAAACTCTTTCTCCATCACTCAGTGATGTTCTAGGCCAAGTGATATCACAGAGAGACTAAATTTCTGTTAACATCTGTGGACACATATATGTGACACTGGACCTGTCCATTTGGTGTAAAAACCATTAAAAATGTTAAAATAGCCACACTTCTCATCAAAATCCATCAAAAACACCCTATCAGACAAAATACTATAATCTACATCAGGAAACATGAGCTACATCTGCACATTTGTGGTGTAGAAAGAGGGACTCATGAGATAGGTGTTACTTATCCTTGGTTAATTTGTTTAGCCTTCATTCCAAGGATAGGTGTAATGTTGGCATGCCCTGAGGGGTTTATTCTTGGGTTTATTCTAGAGCTGTAGCTATTTATTATGTTGAAAATGTCCACATTAAGTACCAAATTAAAAACTAGCTAGTAAGTAATGAACTGATAATTCAAATAAAGGATTCAGAAAAGAAATACTGATACTGTGCAACACTCCTCATCATAACTTTTGCATAGCTGATGAGCAGTCTCAGAAAAGGTCAAACTTTCAAGAGGAAGAGGTATATCTTGAGATTGGTAAAAAGATGTTCAATTTATTCCAACAGCGTTTTCATCAAGGGAGCTTAATCTAACATTTTTTGCATAAATCAACCAGTTTGGTTTAACATACTGACAGATTGTCACACAAAAACATTGCCTGGAGACTATTGATTAAAGTTGAAATTTTTTCAACTCCAGTCCTGTGTATCACATGTCTCCATGTCATTCTTGGTGTGAAAAGGTGTAAGTAATAATATTGGTTTCCATTTTTTTTGTCACGCCTGGTGTGAGACCTAAGGGTATGTGGAAGCATGTCTTAACATGGTGTCAGAAGGTCACAAGTAGAGATATACTCCCTGACAAATATCCTCCCAAATCCAAACTCCTGCATGCAGACAAAATTTCTGGTGAGTTAGACCATTCAAAAATTTCCTTTGGTTTGGCCCAAATATTTACACTACAAGTAACTCCACCATGACCAGTTTATAGACATCAAAGCTTTAGAAAGTGGTGACCCTTGGTATGGTACCATGAAAGAATACCACCTACCAAGACGGTTTGGAAGGCTTGTCCATATCTTCAGTAGGAGAGACTGCTTTGATTGTTTATTTGTTTATCTAGAAGAGACCTTGGACAAAATCCAGTAAGTGCTCCAATTTTGCAGTCAAAATTCAGACCATTGTAGAAACCTAGTGAACTTTATGGCAATGAAAGTTTCTACATAGATGTTAGACTCCGGTTTGAAAACAAAAAGGTATTGACAGAGCCCACAGTGAGTGAGGATAGGTAGTCATATCAACAGTCTTGTACAAGACTTCAAATTGTGAGTATGGATTTAGAAGGAAGTTTTTATCTCAAATATATGCATTTTTTTTTTTTTTTTATGCATGAAGGCCTACTCTACTCTGTGCTATTACCTCCTCCCATTGTCAGGCAAATTGGGTTTGCTCTTTAGAATTTTGATGGCAAAGAAAATCAGGGATAATCAGTATTGTCAATAGGCTGTGCTCTGCATGATATTACAAACTTTCCAGAGCACTGTGCATTGTTTTATTTAATCAAGAGGCAAGAGATGCCCCATATTTGGTGGTCATACTAAAGCCCTTTGGACCCAGACTGACCATCATTGCAACTACTCAGTATAAAGAGAAGTTAACAGTTGGTTTGTGTTAACTCCAAGCCCAAGCAAGTGTGGAGTTCACAGATTTGATGAAATTCCTAATGTATTACATTAACCAACCAAACTTGTGCAAAGTGTAGTTGCAAAAGGAACATTGTAGGCCCTTTTCAACTAATAAGTTGAAGGTAGCAAAAGACCAATTGTTGAATCAATTTTTTTTTCTGAAAAAAAAAAGAATTCCATCATTTAGAGTACTAGTAGAATTGACCATCCACTGGCAAGATTTTGCTAAATGTGCCAGGTATTTTCCATACATGTCAGACTGAAAGAGTGTTTTTTATTTATTTTTTTTCTGTGGCTTCACAGGGGGATAAAAACAAGAGGAGTCAGAGAGTTTTTCACTTTATTTACTTTTAGCCTATGACCACTTGACTGGACTCCAGTCTGGCTCATGAATGCATCTTTTACTGGCTTTCCTTTTGTTGATTGTTGTGGTACTAGCATTCCAGTGTCTTCAAATTAACATTTTCACAAAGTGGAATTGCTCTTTTCTACCTCAAAGAGTAGACACCATTCTTTGTCTTTCAAAGGTTTCTAAGTGTGGTTATGTGATGATTGGTATGTGACATTTTGAGGAAGGGAGGTTGCAGAAAGAAAGAAGTTATCTGAGATGGGAATGCCAAGTGTCACTTGTAAAATAACACATTTTACTTTCATTGGTAGAGTTTACTTTGCACTATTGAAGATTCTTGAATAAAAGTTGAGAGTACCGTCAGCCACTGCATTGCAACTTGAATGAAAATCTCTTCCTTTAAACATAATATTCATTTGTGACCTACAAGTGGTCACTTGACTTTTGTTCTAATTGTCTTCCACAGGATAGGCATGGCACAACAGCAAATTACATTTTAGTAACATGGTTTAGGTGGAAGGTAGGCCAAAAGAACAGGAAAAGTTAAGAACAGTATTTTTGGCCAATTGAAGTTTATTTTATCCTCAAAAATGTGCTCAAAGCATTACGGTTTTAGCATGGGACTGTGTTTATCTTCCTCTCCTGCTATGTTACTAGGTGGCAGCAAGGACAAAACTGCTGTAGATTCTCGAATGTTCAGCATTAATCTTCTTCTTTGGGAGCAATTTGTTCATTAATTTTTGTCCTCGAGCATATTTTGAATTGAAACTGACATTAACTATAATGGGTCTTGGCCTTTCATAATTTGAGGTTCTGAAGTTTCCTATATATATCATTACATATCATAGGGAGTTCTCAAATTTTGTCAAATGTTCAGAAGCTAGGTCGGCTGTATTACTGTTGAATCAGGGACCAGTTAACTTGTTAGCCGGTAACAACTCCCAGGTGGTGCAACAAAGTGTAATGTGTGTTTCCATTAGAATCATTGGAGGGAGTCTTTGGGAGATGGGGAGAGCCTCAGCCTACTGCTAGGAGGGAGCTATTGAAATTGGCTTAGCAAAGCTGTGAAATTTTTTATGTAATTGGTACTGATTGATATTTTCAGATTTGTGGCAGTATCAATAGTTATAGATGATTGGTGGAGTTTAAATAGGAATTAAGTGGTAAAAGTGTAAGTGACCTCAGATTAGCCTGGAGGGGTCAACTAAATGAGCAGTAGTCCAATGGTGTGTGTAGAGTGTATAGAAACTGCCCAATTAATTTTCTTGAGGTTTGGGCCAGGTGCTGAGATCTGCAAATTTAGCTTTTCGAAGAAACACAGCATCTCTAAAAACGAATGCAAAAATTGCAAATATACATGCATGTACATACTGTACTGCTGTTGCCCACTGTGGGGAGTCAAGTTCTGTTGTAATTCTTCCTTCATTCTGGAACCATCTCTACCCACTTCCAAAAATCATTCTTTGTCCTTCAAAGACAGGTCTATCCATCAAAAAAAGACAAGTTGTCATGTACATGATGTGAACTTCTTGTTAGAGGATGTTTTAAATTAAAGATATTCTCTTGAGACCTGATGTTAGATTGCAAATTTGATTTCGAGAGACCTAATGTGAAAGGGGGTGGGGAGATTGCCTGAGGCATACAGCAGCTTCCGAATTGCGTTGCTGGATTTTTTTTTATAATTCTTTCGTAAAGGCAGATGGTTTATCATATTAGGTAAAATCTGATATATACTGATCATGGATATTGTGACAGGTGTTGTCAGTGTAGCCTGTGTGAGATGTTAAGTGATATGAATACTTCAGGGCTGACAGAATTCTGTCTTGCATAGACAGATTCATATAATATTGTACATTAAAAGTGAATTACTTTAATTCTAAACCACGATTCTTGTAAACATAATTGCTTGATAAATAAGCTTCGTAGTTAAGATTCCATTTTGAAGGAGGTTTGCCCAAGGAGAAAGTAACTGATTGTGTGCAGCAATTAACATTACCATTATGCCATTCCTCATCAAGCAAGCACAGGAAAGTGTGGTTAAATGAGGGAGATCTTAGAAAGGCCGACAGACCATATTCAGTTTGCTTTAGGTAAGAAAAAATTGATTGGCAGGCCTTTCATTTCCCGGTTTGTGTTTTTTACAATTCCTTTCCCATGATGCTTCTTCCTTTTAATGTCAGGAATAGCTAAAGCAAAGAGGTATGGTTGATATGGAAAGGGGCCTTCATGTGCTTTGGAACATCATATTGTAACATAACTAGTCAGGATGGACAGTCAAGGTATTGGAAGGGGATTGAAGGTTAGAGGAACATCATCAAGGTCTTCTACAGTAACATTTCAGCCTTCAGCCCTCTACAAAAATTTTTAGGCCAATTCAACTTTTGGCGAGAAGCATGTTAAGTCCAGTGTAGTATAGTGTATGTGAAGGCTACCATGAATGAAGTGTTACTCGCCTTTGGAAGAGTGGAAAGTGGTCTACCAAGGCCTGTAACGTTCTGCATCTAGCTAGATTATTCACTGTGCACCTGTTATCTCGCATGGCTACCATCAGTTCTGTAAAACAGATATATAGTGAAATATTGTACTTAAATCCTGTAATAAGGAATGGTTACAGTAGATTCCATGAGAATGTCTTTGAAAATATGTCACAATTTACAAATCATGCAAGGAAAGACACGTTTAGCACTACAAGTTGTCATAAGGTATAGCCGTATAGTAGTATCAGTTATTTCAGTAAGAAATAATAATTTTGGTAATGTCTGTAGAATACTCACCCCTAAACAAAACTCATGTTGACATAAAAGTCAGGACAGAATGTTATCCACTGAGCAGGCATCCAGCCAGCTGTGCTCATGGTCTCAAACAGTTTAGTGACTAAAGACTCAAGGTTAGATGTTTGCATGAAGCACATAGTTGTGTAACTGGAGTAATTGGTGCATTCTAGGTCACTCATGAATGAACTATCCTGCTCTTTCAATGGATCTTGTACTTACAAGTTAATACCTGAAGAAGAACATACATTTCCTCAAATGGGAAGGGACTTTCAACATATCATCTTTGACTTACAGGCAAAGTAGAGTATAGCCATCCAGCCCATTCTCCTATGATATGGATGTTTAATACACGATGGAGCCCCTTCCCCCTTGTTAGTGTTAGACTGGTTGTCAGCATTCAATGTTCATATCGGCTAATATATTCATCAAAAAGGTGCAATATGTTGTTTTCAGTAACTTCATGGGACTTACCTCTGGTTACAGTGTATAACTCCCATATATTTTACCCACACACTCTATGTAAGTAAAATTCAATTCAATTTTCAATTCGATTCATTTATTCCAGCAATGAACAGATAAATGGTGTATAATGACAAGAATAGTTGATAAATATCAATGCATAGAAAAAGAGAAAAAATAAGTATAAATATTTACTAACTTTCCCCCTAACTTAAAGAAGGTATTACGTACCCCAGGACACCACTTAGTACTACCAGCTCTGAACCACAAACTTAACATTTTTTGTTGCCTGTCCAGGCCTGATTTTTTAGAAAATATGTAGGTTGTTTTTCAGATAACCTGACAAATTTTTGGTTGTCCGAACTAATTTTTTTGGTTCTCTGAAAAGGAAATTACATTAAAAAAGTCCTACAAATGCCTTGTAGTAAGCCAGTGTCGGCGAATAAATTTTGTTAACTTCCCATTGATCGTTTTTCCGGCCTAAAATTAAAGACCAGAACCTCCAAGTTTCAAATATTTCATGTTTGACTTACAAGCAAAGTAGAGTATAGCCATCCAGCCCATTCTCCTATGACATGAATGTTTAATATCTGATGGAGGTTCTTTCTACAGTAGTTCAAGTTTGAATGTCAAAGCCAAAGTTTGGCCCCAGGGCAGAGATACTTGTGGTTTTGGTGTGTCATAATACAGGTTTTACTACTTGAGGCTCGTCTGCCTTTGTGGTAGCTGTAGAATGCAGGCAGGTCACATGACATTCTTTGAAGATTAAGATGAAGATACATCCATAGTGTAACTTACGAGGCTCCAAAGAGCTAAAGATTTGACAAAAGTTGGATTTATTGCAAGAATGTTATCTATGATATGTATTGTAGAATGTGGTATTGTGAAATTGTCTCTCTGTAAAGAAATTGGTTAATAGAATTTGATAGCATCAGGTATGGACTGACACATGCAGTAGGCCTACCATGTAAAAATATTAAACCAAAAAGCCATATTTCCTTAACTGCAGCACCAATATTTTTGTGAGGTTGTGCAAGCTTGCAAAGTGGAAACTTGATTCAATTCATGCTTTCCCAATGGTTTTAAATCAATCAACACACCATATGAGTAGTGACCACCAACCTTACAAGTAGGTAGTATCCCTTGTAACACTGGCTGGCTGTTGACAAATCTTCCTGGGCTACAAGCTGATACAAAAACTGGCTTAATCCTACTCACACACTTCATAGGTGATAGTGTTTGCCTATAAAGTTATGAAAGAAAAGAAAAACTTAAAGTTTTGTGAGTTGAGCTGAGACTGAAGTGCACAGGTACTCAGTGATACACTTTATTTAGCATAGGCCTACTTCTCATCATGCTCAAAACAACTCGATAGAAGCAGTTGATGGAACTTGATGCATATTCATGTAGCTCTGAACTTTGAGGCCATGGCCGGTGTAAAACTTGTTGTTAATAAGACCATTAGCATACAGTATTAGTCTCATTTTCACATGTCATTTTCGGCATGTCAGAATGTCACTTAAGATCAAAACTCAGTTGTGAAATATTTACCCAAAAGGTTGACAGAGTGATAAGTACCAGTTTGGCGGACCAGAATAGCAGAAACCTCCAGGAGCCTCTATGCATGGAGTTACTACTACCTGGGTAGTAACTCTGTGCTCTAGGCAGACTTGTAGCATTAGAAGTATCACACAAGTACATTACATCAGCTTTAAGAACTGTTCTTGGAAGAAGTTAAGCTGGTCAGACTGCTTAGGTAGGCTGTTTGTTCAGGAACCAAAACCAGAGATGCCAGAGATTTTATAACCTACGTGTACATTGTTTTTGGAAAAGGTAACTGAAATAGCCATGCCAGAACCTTTTTGGTAGCATATTGTCTTGGAACTCTAGACAGCTGATCCCAGTGGAGACATGGCAATCATTTGGTCACCATGTAATTTACTGAATGTCATATGTACCACTGTATAATTGTTTAACCACTGGCTTAATGATCAATTCTTCATTACCTTGTTTTACACATGTACAGACTCTGTAATGATGCTTCTACTTTGCGGAGACAGCTAAGTCAGCACGCAACTCTTGTGGTTTCTCATTGATTTGCAATGCAAACATTCAATGAGAGATGATGACCCCATATGTCTGCCAACCTCTTTAATAATCTGTGTAACAGATGTACATGGGAGGTATAAAAGAGACACTGCATTAAGTCGTTATTTCCTCCAGTAAGAAGCACCATGTAGTCACATGACATTCACCTTTGGTTTCACTTGAATGTTCCTTCACAAGTTAGTTCTAGTATGAGATTCCCATCAGACACCATCCTTTAGCACCAAGCTTAAAGGGGCTTATTGAGTTGGTTAACAAAATTAATGATTTTTTTCACAACTGTTGAGATTTACTCACATCTTGATGGTAAATGATCAAACTAAGAGATTCTGCACATCAGACTCACAACTGAATAGCTAGGATAGGGTAATTAATGATTAAAATCATTTATTACAACTTTATGACCAGATACTTTTTACCATTATGTAGTAATCATATGCAATCCCTTTGCACAAAAGCAATGCAATTTCTCACTTTTTTGGTAACTATAGGAAATGAAACATGACTAATGAGGCTAATTAGAAGCATTGTCATGCAATGATTTCCTTCAAACTTGTCCCAGAAATAATCAATGTCAACTCAATGAGCCCCTTTAAGTTGGGTAATCCTAATCCCTACATTTCCACAGTAGTAAAGCATGTCAGTGAAGGAGTTTGAAGTAGCCTGTGAGTTTGTTGGCTATAGTGATTGAGATTGGCTTATAGTTAAATTCCATCCCTCATTCTTGAAATCTGGGCCAATATTCTGTGATAAAAGTTTCATTTGGGAATGACTCTGTTCATTTTCAGGTTCTTGCAGCACATTATTTTTTGTTTGTAACAAATTTTGCATGGATTAAGAAGTTAGAAAACCACCTGTTCCCAACTGTGTATACTTTAATTCCAATATACATGGAAGTGCCAGTGCATGTTACATCCTCAATTCATCTGTATTGGTTCCTGTTTAATATACCCAGCCTGTATTAGAATAAACTTGACAATTATTTTGATCATCTTTAACCAAAGTGACAGTCATTTAATCTATTCACCATGGGGAAGCCTACTCTATCTCTTTTCCTTTTTTTTTATTTTTTTTATTTCCATCTTTTTTATTTCCAAAGTGGTCATGTAAGCTTATCATTTTGGATTTGAATGCAGACAACTGTATTCATGTTCATATTTTGGATATACCTGTACTTTAATATTGTTAGTGAAGATAGGTAGTAGGGGTTTGGTTCTAGGGTGGTGCCAAACAACATTAAGTGCCCAAGCCCTCCATTTGATCTTAATGGACAAGGTTTTTCCACTTAATTTACACAAAGTGTTTTCATAGAAGAGTCTAACAGGAATATTCCAAGTTTATAGAATGATGTCAAGTAAAGCTCTCCAGATTATATTAAAGACATCTAGGAAAACATGCCCCTTCCTGTATCTGTACATTAAAGTATGCACATTTGTAAACATGACCATGTCTAAACATGATCTCGTCCAAAAATGTAGACAAAACTAGTATTTGTGACATTTTTATGACAGCTAAAATTGAATGAGATTTATAGTTTAGGGAAAAATAACCCACAAAATTTATGAATCCCCATGTTTGGATTCCTAGCAGCCTCAATAAATTTTGGTTGATTCATCTTCCAGTCTCATTTTTGCATGCCCTTGTAAATCTTCATAAAGCCTACATTTCAGAAACAGAAGGGTAAATAACTGTCCTATGAGATAGTTACCTATAGGCCTAGTACCAGGCAGTGGCTTACTGTATGATATGGGGTGAGTGGGTTGTTTATGACACCCCAAGGAAGTCTCAGATTCATATTTGAAAGCTATGTTTGGATAATGTTTTTGCTGTGTAGATAAAGATAGATTATGTTATTTCTTTAGAAGGATGACAGTTTGATCTCTTTATACTGCATAACATAAAGTGGGAAAACTATAGTAGAAGTAAGGAAATTGTTTCCCACACCAATCCTCACCATTTTGAAGCACCCATTGTCTTTTGCAACCTTTTTTCTGCAGGCTTCTTAAGTCAGCTCACAAAATCCAAAGTAATTCAATCTTGGTGCAGTTTAACTAGAAAGGTGGTGTACTTTGCCTCAACAGGATTGTGATGATAGGTGAAGTCCTGAGGGATGGAGGGCACATATATGCTATTGTTTGGAGATGGTACCATTGACTATACCTTTTCACACAGTTATATCCCACCCCCTCCCAGCTTTTTCAGACAGATCTCTGCTGATTGTGTTACACCACACTGAGATGAGGGCATGGTTGAAACCCATTGAAAGTTAAATCTTCCAGACAACGCTTTTCAGATGTCTCAGGCTTGAAAAAACAGTTGTTAAAACTGTGAAAAGAAGGCTGCCTGCCACATTTTGATATGGGTATGCATTTAATAAGATGAACTAAATCTTTTGAAGCTTTCTGGTGAAGTTTTCCTTCAATTGCAACAGGGAGTTGCTATGTCAAATAGCAACTCCGTGATTGCAATGTGTGGTTCTGGGTGAAGTTCCTTCATTTGTACCCAAAGTGATCTTGAAGCTGCAGGGTTGATAGGAGTGATGTCATATCCTGACATGGAGAGAAATGTTTTTTTTTTATTATTTTGACCTTGAAATAGATGAGGATATGAGATTCTACATGGGAGGGGGGGGGGAAGGATGTGGGAAGTTTGTAATTCCCATACCTCTATTAAAAGCATTTACAATAGCAAGATTATGGAGTGAAAAAAAAAAATAGTAAGCTGTTGATTTATGTGAGATTATTATGTCAGAAGCACTTTTGATTGAAACTGAGATCAGATTATCTCCAAGAACCATAGAAAGAAGTTGCATGTAGGCTTCCATGTAATGCTTACAGTACTTGCTTACATTAAGTACCACTACAAACTTATATCAAAAGTGTATTTAAGTGTTGATCCTTCTTTTAAGTGATTTCAATGAGAAAAAATGCCTTGTTCATTCTAAAGAACTGTTCTTTTGTGTGATGCAGGCTCATTTGCAATTTAGCTATAATTTTGGACCATAATGTGTAGAGCCTTGTTCAAGCCTTTAGGCAAATTTCCTCATCTCAGACAGTTCTAATTCTCCCAACAAAGTTACTTCTTGCCTTTCGCAAAACTGTCTTAAGTTCCTCCTTGTGCAGACACAGTTTGTTTCTAAAGGCCATGCAATGGTGAGTGTATGAGCCCCTAATGTGTTATCAGAACACTATCTCTGCCTACAGGGAAATGTGAGCTACTCTGCATCTTTTGAATCTTGTGTGAGGTCATTCAAAGAGCAGTCACCAATTGAGAATTTTGGTTGTCCCTATTAACTGAAAATTTACTTCGGATGATGAGTGTCTGTCTTCAATCTTTGTTTTGTACTTTATTTACACTAATTTATTAATAAATTTTGGTATATTGTTAGCTCAAACCAGCTCTAAGAGCTGTTTGAGCTATTGTGATCCGCCACCGTCACTCTGTCTATCTATCTATCTGTC
>WURT03091368.1:0-12705 GCA_009936505.3 Holothuria glaberrima | reverse complement strand
ACGTATTCATTTGTCTTTGTAATTTTGATGAGAACAATAATTACAACAAACTAAAAGAATCCCATTAACCGAGTTGGTGTAGTTTGTTTCAGGAGTGTTGGATAGGGTGTACTACTTCATTAGGCCCTAGGCTATGCCTTAAAAAGTTTTGTTGTGTTTATGTGCTGTTACTACCAGACAGGCTCGTAGCCAGGAATTTGTCATGGGGGGGGGGGAGTGGAAGTTTTTGCGAGGTAGCGAAGCGACCGAGCCCGAGCGCTCTTGCGCGCGAGGTGGGAGGTGTGGGAAGGATTGTCCCCTCCCACGGTGGGAAATTGTTTGGTTTTTAATGTGAAAATATGTGATTTGGTGCATAATTTATACGGTAATTTGTATACATAAGGAGACATATTATTATGTATTTTAAGAACTGTTTGTAGGAATAACCATATAAAAATGAAATACGCACATATTGCTGGCAAATAATTTATCATTCTACAAGTATACAGAATCACATAACAGCTTCAAACAAGTGCAAGGCGTTGGTTTTGTTCATAAGCCTACCACTAGATACCATGTGTGCCTGATATGGTAGGTCTACAATTTGTCCCCTTACGGTATCGGTAGAGTTGGCAAGTATGCTGTCATTTTTCCCACGGGTTGGCGCAGAGTGCGAGAAAATTTTGGTCCAAAATGCCTCCTTGATCGCTGGAAATGGCACTTCCCAGGCCTATTTACCGCATATAAATAGGTGAAACACTAGTAATAATGGAAAACAAAAAACAAAAAAAATACCAAAATTTGCTCATGGGGGATGCCCCCTTCCCCTGCGACAAGAGAATTGTCAGTTTTAAATGACATACAGTAAAGCAGGTGTTACTAACCTTTTAGAAGACTCGAGTCAAATGATTCATTTTGTTAAATGGTAAAGGCCCTAAAAGGGAGACACGGTCTTTAACATCTTAAATTTTATGTTGGCTTTCACCGATAGCTAGACCTATTCCAACGATGGGACGTAGGTTAACGACCCCAGCTAAACAGGGTAAGCACACATATCAGTATAAAAATACTGAAGTTCAGTTTAAATTATAGAAGAAAGCGATGGGTGGGCTGGGGGCTGAGTACTACAGCCCCAGTCGAAACGTAGGGGATAAACTGCTTTGCCCCTCCCCTCATTTTCATGGACTAAAACCCCTTATCTCTCCACAGGCTGTGAAATACATCATACTTTTTCAGTAAAACATCAAACTTTTCAATAAATGTACTAAAAATCTGCTCAAAATATAGCACCAAATCGTAGCTGGGGACCCTCAAATATTTATTTTTTGCCAAAAGGGAGGGGCCCGTGCCTTAGACCCCACCCCAAGAACGGCGGTATGAAGCGTTTGCTCCAGGCTCAGCTAAGAATGTCTTCTTACGCATATGGTGGATACTCTCAAATGACACCCGAAGCAAAGTTTCGCGACCCATCAGATTCCTTTTGAAACCCTCGCCTCCCCCGAGCAGCGGGGTAGTAATCTTCCAATATGATAACAAACATTAAAAACGGCATCGAGGAAAAAAGAACTCACAGCATCCGAGGTCATGACGAAAAGTCACATAGGCTCAGGATCCGGGAGGGGGGAGGTCCACCACAATAATTTTACTGAGGAGGCCGAAATACCTTTCTCCTCGGGCATATGCACCTTCTCCGTAAACAGTTGTGGCACTACTGGGTCATGAGGGGATGGGTCACCTCAAATATTTCCTTGACTCCATTTTTCTCTAAATAAGTAAACAATAAGAGCAGTCATCCAAAAATATGCATAGCTGTAGTGTCCTTGTTCTACTAGAAAGAGCTTACTATAAAGTGTATAGAAGACTTTGGAAAATTCCTAAATTGCCTTTAAAAGGCATTTTTGCAGTGACCTTTGCGCACATCCGTAGCAACTGACTTTATATCCCATTATTACTTTTGGACAGCTCATAACCATATATGATATTATTGCTCCAAAGTCTCATGTAGTGTTACTTCTACCATCTTTGATCTACTCCCCCTTAACAGTCCACATGCAAAATTAAAGGGCCAATGCACACTGTCTCGGAAGAATTTTTTATCACTGGTTAACACTTAACCCTAAACTCTAAATAATCCCTAACCTTAACAAAGGATACAATCGATACAATACAATATCATCAGCCAATCAGAAATTATCTTACAATAGACATGGCGCATCAGCTTAAATTAAACGACCGTTCTTAGTCTGAGTGAGGCTATGATTAAAAATATATCAAATTGAGGTATTTGTGGTATAATTCGTCCACAATAATCAAATGTATTGAAGATATCTTAAAATTCCCTGGACACACATCAGAGACATGAGACGGACGCCTGGGTCATTCCATTATGTCTCCTAAATAATTCCCCCCGTCGCCTGTCTTGAAAAAGCAATACCACAGCTAAAAATCTCCAAATGATAAGAATTTTTAAACGAAATGATCTAGTAGCTGTGGCGCAAGGAAAAGGAGGGTTGGGACTCGCGTGCCCCTTTCTATACCCCGATTTAAAAAAAAATGATAAACCCCAAGGGCGTTAAAGCGATAGCTTTCCGTAGGAAGTGGGGTGAGTTTTCGACTGATTGGTGGTTTGTTTAAGTCATTTTCTTTCACAATTCGTTCGCTATTTATCAAAATTTTTGCAAATTACTTAAAAACTTTTCAAAATTTTTACGCGCCTTACGCAGGCCGATAGCCACGCGGGAGAAAGGGGACCTTTCCCCCTTTCGGACCACTGTGACCCCTATATGGAAAATCGATCAAAAATAAGATTTTTATTACCTGCAAACGGTGGCCACGGTATGACTCCAGACGATTTTTTCCCCAAAATAATCTCAAAAGGGGTTTAATCATGAACATATTTGTTTTCTTAATTATATTTGCTTAACACAAGTTTCAGATATGTTGGCTATATAAAGGTAAAGATTCTACAATAAGGCCATTGTTCTTCCGTTTAGGCGTGAAACACAAAACTGAATCGATTAGAAGTTCAATGCTCTCTTTCTCACCATTTGGAAGATTCTTAATCCAGACGCAACATAATGGTAAACATACTTTGTGACAAACGTAAATTGTCTCGGTGGTACGTGCAGCTTGGTGGAGGGGGGCATCCCCCGACTAGCCTCTCTGCGTGTTGGTTTTGGTCTTAAAGACAGACAGTCATCACCCCCAAGTACATTTTTGATTTGGAAGAAAGCATGATTCTCAATTGGTGAATGTTTGTTTACATCAAGGTCAAAAGATGCAGAGTAGCTCACAGTACACAGAATGCACAGTGTTTTGATAACATATAATGGCCGTATATGCACACCAGGATATGACTTTCAGCAATAAACTAGGTTTGTGTCTGCACAAGGGGGGGGGCTCAGGACAGTTTTGGAGGTGGGGGCTACTGTAGGAGTAACTTAGTTGGGAGAATTAGAACTATCTGAGATGAGGAGGGAGATTCTTCATCAGAAACCCCAAATTTCTAATTTTCCTCAAAAAGAACCAAATATCTTCAATCTTTCTTAAATGACCTAAATTTTTCGGCGCGCTTTGCGCGCCCCAAATTTTGTGTCCGGCATCCTTTTGGGAATCCGCCGTTTCTGGTGGGCTTCGCTGGGTTGCTGGACCCTTTAGAACACATCCTTTTACCGCCCCTTGCTGAGTCTGCATCCAGGTTTTTCTATGATAAATAATTTTCCTGCAACATTTCGGCGCGCTTCTCTTGCAGTTCTCACTGTCAAAGTTGCATCGCCAATAAACATTACTAGCACAAAAATTTCAGTGAACTATTCTAGCCAAAACTATAGGGGAAACCTAAAAGTTAGATGCCGGGCATCAAATGTTTTCCTGTAATAACCTTATGCTTCGAGTAATATTCGTAACGTGATGACTAGGCCTATATGGTTTGAAGCTAAATTTTACTAGTACAACAAATTGATTCAAAAATGTACTCTTCATGGAAAATTTCATTCAAAGTAAAATACGATAATTACCATCTGTATTGTGAATTTGAAGAGCCCTTGGTGTGCTCTGATTTTCATTAAAAATCCCACTCAAAGATTTTTGCTTGTGTTCCCATTTTGTCAATTCCCCGGACATTCGGGGAAATTTCCTATGGATCCTACCAAAATTATTCTGGACTACGCCAATCATGCCTTAAGGCAGTCGGACTATGGTCTACTCTACGTTCGCAAAGTACGGGGTGGCGATCTGTTAAAATTATTGGGGGACACCTGTTTGAGTGAACACTTTGCGGCTCCGGCCAGGGGTACAGGGGACCGTTATAGGTAGGCCCGTCATGCAGGCATTCTAATATAAGAGACACCGGTACCTCACTGGGAAGGGGGACCGAAGAATATTATGTTTGTAGTCAGTAGTGCCGCCATACATGTGATAACATTTTGAGTGAACCACAGTAGATATCTCAAGCTTCCACAGCTACTTGTTACACGTATATGAGGTATGTGTGCGCAAGCGCGCGAAGCGAGCGAAAATTTTGCCCTTTCTGGTGGGATTTTCCCCTGCTTTTACAATACAGAGACGTGGAAACTGCTAGTCTTCAGAAGTCAATAGAACAAAGCCATGATCACGATGATGATTCTTTAGCTCCACAAACTGACAAATGCAGGTGAAGAGTTGACTTATTTGCAAACGTCGAGGTGACCGGGAACTGCCATTAAGCAGGCTTGGTGTGATCCAGTATGATTTTGTTAGCATCCAGAGGGAAATTCCTCGAATGTCCGAGCAATTAACAAAATGGGAATACTAGCATGGAGATCTGAGCAGGATTTTGAATGACAGTGAGAGCACATCAAGCTACAATAAGGAGTCCAGCTACCTGACGCCCTGCTAGAAGCTACGAGTTGCCAAAAGGATGCCAAACGAAAATGTTGGGGGCGCAAAGCGCGTCGAAAAAAAATGGGGTTCTGTTGGAGAAAAATTGAAAATTTCTGGAACTTGAGGAAATTTGAGTTCCTATGGAAGATCTGCCCCTCTTTATCCCAGAAAGCTCTATTTCTCACAACTAAGTTACTTCTAGCCAATCTCAATTTGTCTTGAACTCCTTCTTGTGCAGAAACCTAGCACATTGCTTAAGGTCATATCATGGTGGCCATACAAAGCCGTAATATCACATGTAATTAGAACACTCTGTGCTAAGGGTCTGATCATATAGGTCCCCTGTTGGGGCCCAGGAGCAAAGCCCCTTGAAAAAACCCACAAAAACTACACCTTTTCATATTTTTGGTACCGGTAACTATGCAAGTGATACATGAGTAATGAGGCTAATTAGAAACATTGTCATGCAATGATTTCCTTCAAACTCGTCACAAAATAATAGATATCACAATAAACTCCTTTAATATTTGTTGACTTCATTTTATGTCACCAATGATTATATTTCATTGTACATATTTTATAGCGTCGAGAGCAATAAGTATAAATAATGAAAAAATCTACCCGAGAAATAGGTTTTGCCAGGACGGCAAGGGGTTGGCCCTGGCTCGTACTCTTATCTTATTGTTCATATATCTAATCAATGTGGCAAAGAGAGAAAAAGCTTGTATCATTACTACACCATTCAGCCCCTCTTAGAGTAATGAATGTTGCATTATTTAAATAATATTAATTTTGCGCCGGCAAATTATTGCTAACATTTATTGATATCCATCATTGAATGCTAATATACTGAAGTGGACTACAAGTATCTCACATTACACTCAACAATTTGCGTATTTATCATTTCAAATTTCAACATTTCTTGGTAAAACGAATTTCTGAAACTTTCAGTACGCATGCACATGATCCGCTATGGTGCCTTATTCGTATTCTAGTGTAGTGTTTAAATATTACAGCTGCAGGGAGCAGAGTCAGAAACATTGCGTGCAGTACGCTGAGGCAAACTCAGAACCTCGTGTGATCAGCAGGGTAATCATCTGTAGCCTAATAAAAGCATATTTTTAAGGTACTGGTACGGTTCAGATAATTCACTTGAATTTTGCAGCAAAATGATGGCCAGATAGGAATATCATGAGCAACATCATAAGAAAATACGAAAGTATGAAAAATTCAAAGCTGTTTTTCAAATTCAAGACCAAAACCCGCGTGGAGCCTAGAAATATTGTAAAAACCCCTGTTTTGCTTTTAATTCCAAAACACCAATGACCTACGATACAGTATTTTTTCCTTCTTAATCCTAATTTTTGAGTATACAGTAACTTAGCGAACAAATTTAAAATTGCCAACCATTCTCTCTATAAATGAGTGTTTCCGACCAGTGATACATACGCTTATCCCTATATACACACGATCTTTTCAAAGGACGCGTGAGCATCCTTTCCGAATAAGACCCATTTGGTTGCAAAAGGTAGGAGTGGACTTCACGTGAGCACCAAAGCTTAAAAAAATAGACATGTGCTTCATTTTTTTTGTATGATGAGTGATGAGGTTGTTGAATTGTAGGTATGGCAATATAATTCTCATACTGAAGAAGCTGTATACACAGCTTTAATATAATTATGGTAACGCTTTGTCAAGTTTCTGAAGGGCTTTCTTTATCTGTTAAAGTAATATTTTGCGCTGTCTCGGGGTACGCATGCATGATAGGTCATGGATACTCCAGGCGAACCCCGATGAAAAATATTGAAACTCCGTTTCCTAAAGCATTTACTGAGGTAGACGTAAGCGAAGTTCGAGAGGCTCTGGGGTACACTATCATTAACTGTTCGTACGGTGGTACTGGGCACATTCGGAATAGCCTGCATGTCTGTCGCTGCGTAAAGAAGCTAAGGAAACTCGGGTGGTACTCATATGACACAAATATGATGTCACGGATGACAGTTTGCGATCGAGGATAGAGATAACATTGAGTTTGGCTATAGTTCCTTATATAAAACGGGGCCTTGTTTTTTATGTGGCACTTCCTCTTAGCAGGGAGGCACATCCTCTTAGCAGGAAGGTGATTAGACATCCCTGCTCTTAGGAGCTTTTGTTGACTTCATGGAAACCTATAACAATTGATTTCGCTGAGTAAAAGCTGTTGCGTAAAGAGAAGCAAAACGGTTCAGATGTCAGGATGAAAATCGCTACCATAAAAGAAAGGGAAAGAAAATTTTAAACCCCAAAACAAACACTGCATCCTGAAATCTTGTTTGATTGCCTCAGTAGATACGCCGCTGCCAGTACGACTTGTGGCTAGTCTATTAGTGTCTCGTGCATATATATCTCCCCGTACCATTACTTGTTCTTAAAATAGTTAGGAGTCAACGACCTCTTAAACATAATTTCAGGAATGCAAGGACTGAGTAGACTATAGCGAAGAAAGCTGCGTTAATGTGGTATCCTGATACCAGCCGAATCAGCTGATCAGAGTCGTGTCTATATCTCCGTGTCAACAGCCGTTAACATGTGAAGAAGTGCTTCAGTTTCTTGCATTAATATAAAAATTTGTTTCCGTTTTGGTTAATTTGCTGAAATATGATTTTCTTACTCTCCTTTTAACCGCTTTATGGCATAACATAACACCCGGTACGCTTAAGCCTGCCCGCATCTGAGTATTACTTCATTTGCAACTGGATACCATTTTCAACCACGCATAGATGGTTAGTAGAAGTGTGTTCAATTTTATTTTAGTCGGACTGCAATAAACTGGGTAACTGAAAATTACGATCATTCCTGCACAATAAAATGTGCCAGTAAGTTAAGTCCACAGGGACTGCCACTATTGGACTTGGAGTATAGCTACTCTTTGAATGTCTGTATGTATTGAAAAAAGTATGTATGAAGGATGTTTCAAGAAATGAGAAGTGTTTCACCCGGGTACGTATTCCTTACCATAGTTAATCCTAAGCAATTCTTATTCAAGTCCCTCCGTTCAGTCCCGAATCAGGTCCGAGTGGTCAAGTCTACTAACCAACACATTGTTAGTAGCCACCTCACAAGAAAGGTTCATAATAGGTCATTGTTTTGAACATAGGCATTGTTAGGAACTTAGGACCAGTTTCAGTTCCAAATCATCTCGGTCCCACGCTAATTCGGCCCCAAGCTAACTTAGTCCCACGCAATGCCGTAGCTAGGGTTATATGTTTAGGGTTGTGTGAAGGTCCCAAATTCCGACTGGCTGCATATTTTTTCCAACTGAGTGGCAGCGTGGCGTGTGTAGTGCACTTTTCTACGCCCCCTGCGTTTTTTTTTTGTATTCATCAGTTGTGATTCTTCCTTTGTCACTTCATAAAAGTGCCGTTCTGTGAGAGGGGTCTAAGGGAAGGGGATGTCCCCTCCCCCTTTAGAAATTTTTGTTAATGTAAGGCTGCTTAGATGCAAAATGGTGCTATCTTTTAGACATTTTTTGAGCTGCTCATATCAGGGGTGGTGGAACGGAAGAGATATTGGGGGGGGGCTGAATGCCAGGAAGACTGTCTAAGCGAAGCGCCACCATCGGTTGACGCGGAGCGTACAAGAACATGTTTGGCTTTACAAACCCTCCAGATGGCCGGAAACGGCACTTCCCGAGTGTTTTAAGCTGCATGCACCCAGCTTTGAAATATGGATCTCATGTCTGCAATTTCTCAATTAATGAAAAAAAAAGGAACAATCCATGAGAAATATTTACATATGTTTCTAAGAGGAGTGCCACCTTCGGTTGGCGAGGAGCGGACAAGAAAATTTTTGGCTTTACAAACCCCCCAGATGGCCGGAAACGGCACTTCCCGAGTGTTCTAAGCTGCATGTACCCAGCCTTGAAATATGGATCTCATGTCTGCACTTGGCAAATTTTGGGAGGGGGGGCTGAACATACCTTTATCCCCCTCACTTTTCCATTGGTGGGCTGGGCCCCAAGCCGTCTCGGGTCCTCCGCCACTGGCTCGTAGATGGCTGAAAAATGTTCATAATTTGGAGAATTCTGGTACTATCTGGTATTGTAACCACCCTTACGTTTAGCTTCGTTATATAGATGATACTTTTGTTATCTGGACTCATGGTAAAGCCAAGCTTAACGAATTTTTGTCTTACATCAATTCCCTCAATCCTAGTGTTCAATTTACATGGGATTATGCTCGTGATTGTGTTAATTTTCTGGATGTTTCTACTACTGTTGACATTAGCGGTGCCTTACAACTGATCTTTACCGGTATGTCAAACCGACTGAGAACCAACAATACTTACTGGCTACTAGTTGTCACCCTAATCATATCAAATGTAGCATATATACCCTACAGTCAAGCCCTTCGTATACTTAGGATATGCTCCAATTTAGAAACGGCAAGATTACGGTGCAGTGAGCTTACGGACAGTTTGGTAAAACGGGATTATAAGAGAAAAAAGGTTAACGACCAGATCGAACATGCAATTACAAACTTTACCAACCCCACGCCTATACGCGTGAAAGAAATTCCACTCGCCCTGTGTATTTTAATGTGGAGTTTCACCCTAGCCTGCCTGACATTAGAGGTATTTCACAAAGGCATATTCCGCTATTGCACCAATCTGTCATCATGAAAACTGCTGTCCCTAAATTGCCTATTATTAGTTTTATCCAGCCCCTAATTTGGGAAGAACCCTGTGTCGGGCGAACTTACTGCGCCAATCCCTCGGTGGTCACGACCGGGCTTCTAACCCCCCCCCCCCCCGAATTTGTCGGAAAAAAACGTTGTAAGCTTTGTGCTTTTTTTATTTCAGTATTTTTCAGATTCTATTACTAGTACTGCTAATAATAAGACTATAAAATGTTATAACCGTGATACTAATTGTGACTCGGAATGGAGTATTTACGTTATTCAATGTCCTTTATACAATCTGCAATATGTAGGTCAAAGTAACAACTTTAGATCCTGATGAATGGTCATAATTCAAGTGACTTCCGTCTTTACGCGGCTGGAAAACTTAATTAATAAAATGGACAATAAACTCTTACATGATCATTTTTATTGAATAGGAAGGGGAAAATTGGATTTAGAAATTGGGTTCCATTATTCCTTGTGGCTTAAACCAAGATGATGGATTTTTTAGTCAAAATAAAAGGTGTAGGATGGTGTAACTTATTTTTTTCCTTTATATTTTTTTTATGGTTGGCATTGCTTGACCTGTTATGTAGTCTGGTCTGATTGCTTGTGCCGGGTTATTGTTTATATTTCTGCCTGTGTTTGGCCCAGGCAGGGCCGTCGCGACCGGGGTGTGGGGATGTCTCACCCCCAAAGTTCGACAGTGCGATGTTAGTCGGAAAATCTGAAATACCAGTTGGAATTTCTGATTCCTCAGTCTAGCATATTTTTCCGACTGAGCCTAAGTCAACTTTGTATCTATTTTCCAACTAGATCAAGTGAGAATAATACCAAAC
The DNA here is from genome assembly GCA_009936505.3 of Holothuria glaberrima. Taxonomy (NCBI): domain Eukaryota; kingdom Metazoa; phylum Echinodermata; class Holothuroidea; order Aspidochirotida; family Holothuriidae; genus Holothuria; species Holothuria glaberrima. The sequence goes on along the minus strand of WURT03091368.1, from coordinate 2,369 downwards.
GTTATTTTCCTCACGTAAAATCGAATTAAAACTGTCCTTTCACATCTTAGTAAATGAAAAAAAATTATAGTGCACAATGAAGGAAAGGAAAATCTTCGTTATAGTCCAATAATATTTCTGTTGGCTCCACGCACGTATTTTTGCGAAAAAAATTGTTCAATTAAAAGACAGTAAAGAAGCCAAAAAAAAGGGGGGGGGGAGATGGAGGTCTTCAGGAGGTTTGCTGACAACGTATTTTTCTCTAAGACAACTTACTCTCTTCTTTCACCTAACCAGAAATTAGAATTCACTATAAATTATCGAAATTTCCCAGCCATATATGAGCAGCTCAAAAAATATCCCAAATAAAGCTCCATTTTGCATCTAGGCAACCTTAAATTAATAAAAAACCCCTCCCCTTGGAACCCTCCCCCGGACGGCCCTTTACGTCGTGACAAAGGAAGGATCCCTACTGCTACTGAATTCGCCAAATAATGAACATTTTTCAGCCATATATGAGCCAGTGGCGGAGGACCCGCGAGGCTTGGGGGACCCAGCCTACCAATGAAAAAGTTATGGGGAAAAGGTATGTTCAGCCACCTCCCCCCCCCTCCCATATTTGCCAAGTGCAGACATGAGATCCATATTTCAAGGCTGGGTACATGCAGCTAAGAACACTCGGGAAGTGCCGTTTCCGGCCATCTGAGGGGTTCGTAAAGCCAAAAATTTTCTTGTCCGCTCCTCGCCAACCGAAGGTGGCACTCCGCTTAGAAACATATGTAAACATTTCTCATGGATTGTTTTTTTTTTTTTCATTAATTGAGAAATTGCAGACATGAGATCCATATTTCAACGTTGGGTAAATGCAGCTTAAAACACTCGGGAAGTACCGTTTCCGGCCATCTGAGGGGTTCGTAAAAGCAAAAATTTTCTTGTCCGCTCCTCGCCAACCGAAGGTGGCACACCGCTTAGAAACATATGTAAATATTTCTCATGGATTGTTTTTTTCATTAATTGAGAAGTTGCAGACATGAGATCCATATTTCAAGGCTGGATACATGCAGCCTAAAACACTCGGGAAGTGCCGTTTCCGGCCATCTGAGGGGTTGTAAAGCCAAACATTTTCTTGTACGCTCCGCGCCAACCGATGGTGGCGCTTCGCTTAGATAGTTTTCCTGGCATTCAGCCCCCCCCCCCCATACCTTTTCCGTTCCACCGCACCTGATATGAGCAGCTCAAAAAATGCAAAAAGACAGCACCATTTTGCATCTAAGCAACCTTTCATTAACAAAAATTTCAAAAGGAGGAGGGGACACACCTCCCCTTAGACCCCTCCCTCAGGACGGTACCTTCATCTAGTGACAAAGGAAGGATCCCCACTGATGTATACAAACAACGTTGGGTGCGTAAAAAAGTGCACTATACACGCTGCCGCTCAGTTGGAAAAAACATCCAGCGAGTCGGAATTTGGGACCTTCACACCCCCCTAAATATATGACCCTAGCTACGGTCCTGGGCCCAGGCTGCCTGTTTGTCTCCTTTCTGCCATGAATGTTTTACATGTCTATTTTTTTTAGTGTCTAGCTCTGTATCCACCTGTTTTAGCATTTTAGCCTTGTGTTGAACTTTCCTTTCTCGTGTATTGTATCTGTACTCTATGTCTATTTTATCATTCAATTAGTATGTTCCTGACGAAGGCAGCTTGCTGCCGAAATATATAGAGCCAGTACTACACCAAACTTGTTATACTCTCTGTGTTATGGTGTGATGCTTCTTTTACCGTGTATACACACACACATATATATATATATATATACATATATATATATATATATATATATATATATCAAGGGCGTAGGAAGCGGGGGGCTGGGGGCGACACCCCGCCAGCGAAACTTGTGGGGCGGAAGTATACTTTAGCCCCCCCCCCCACTTTCCAAGCACGAAAACCAATTTTTTGTCTCTTCTGTAAGAAATGACAAAAATTTGCAGTAATTTACCTTAGAATTTGTCAAAATAATGCACCAACTTGCATCTTAGGACCCACAAATATCAAAAAATTTTGATAGGGAGTTGCTATTTAAATAGCATGCAGTATAGGCAAATTGAGATTGATCACAAAAACCTACAAATGAATTTATGCCTGAAGTCCCTACATGGCTTCCTATCATGCAACATCCGAAGAACTGTAGTCTTTTTCCTGCCAAAAATTAAATTTGGGACAAAAATTTAATTTATCCTTTTTTAAAGATCAAATCTCCAAACAAAAACAAATGAAGCCTGCATAGATCCGTCTTAAAAGTTCGGGCAGTGTCATCAATTTCCTGCAAATACGGAAGGCCTCGGAGTGGCTAAAGAAAATGTTACGCACCAAGTGAAGATGGCGCCGA